>WEKX01005959.1:135915-164906 GCA_013390025.1 Pitta sordida | reverse complement strand
GAGGCAGGGCGAGCACGCGGGATGGCAGCAGCCAGATAAAGCAGCTGGGACGGTGCAGCGGCAGGATATGCCCACCTCGCAGCCACGCTGCGCAGACAGTCCTGGCGGGCCAGGCCAGCGTGGGGCCAGGACGCCATGCCGGATGCCACAGGCACACATGGTCGCAGAAGCTGCTCAGAAACGGTTCCCTTTGCTCGCCTGTGCTGAGACAGACCATGGGAAGGAGCGGAAAATTGTCCGTAGCGCTCCGGAGTGCCGGGAGGTGGAGCAATGGGCGTGGCCTGCATGCACATTAATGACCAGCACTTCTTTGCGAGTTTAGCTTTTCACGAGGCCCATGGCCTGTCCCGTTCCTCGTGAAGGACGGGGTATAACTGTATTGTTCTGTGTTACTCCACTAAACCCAGGTTTCAAGTTCAGGCTAGGTTTTGTGGGGGGTTTTGGGTTTTTTTCCCCCTGGAAAACAGTATGTATATTATAAAAAAGTAAGTTGGTTGGTCATCTAAATCATTACATACACACATGCCATGTTTGTATATTTTAAGTTAATGTTACTATCTCCATGCTACTCAACATTACAGCACAGATAGCCAAAGATTTCTCTGGACAAAGGCAAGGAAAACACACAAAGAATGATCACTTTAAAATTAGCTGAGACTAAAAAATACCCCACTAGATTTACAGATTGAGACCCTTGAAGACGTTAAGCACTCATAGGCAGTCAAAATTTTAGTTTCCTTAGTCAAGCTACCTTTTCAACACAACCTATTGAATTTTCTTTACCTCTCCCACAATGTGTTGCATGTGAGGTCTGTAACTGTCAGGCTCTCATAAAATACTTCCAGGGGCAAACTAATAATAAACATGCTAGTGGCCTATATAAACCCTTTTTTTAAACTAGGATTGTACATATTTTAGCAAATTTTATGAAGATTCAAGAAAAACTGAAGTCATCTTAAACCTGAAAGTTAACTAAGCAAACCAAGAAGGATCCTATATGAACTTCAATACTTTCAGATAATAAAGCAGTTATTTAATAGTATAAATCCTTACCTCCTCCTGCCAGGAAACTGCTTTCAAATACATCTTGCTAGAACACTCCATATTTCTCACAGTATGTCAGAAGTAAGACATAAAATCAGTTTACTTTCAACAACTATTCAAGTTTTCCAGTTATCAAAGAGAATACTTGTTAGGAGCAAACAGTATGACTTCCAAGGCTGCTTTTAGAGACTCCTGAAGAAAAAACTCTTCAGGAAAAACAAAACCATCTGATTTTTACCATGCTGAACTCAACATAAAGAGTAGGGCCTGTAGCTCTCAGAAATGATGCTTCATTCTGCAGACACAGTTGATACAAAAATGCACAGATAAAAAGGACTACTTAAGTATTTCCAAATCACACCTACTGTGAGTATTTAGGCAGAAAAATAAAACATGAACCTAAAAATAATTAAAAGATGGAAAGGAGAATATAATGCCAGACCAATATAAGCAAGGAAGTAAAATACCTACCAGCAAAAGCTAAGTTTTACTGATAGCTGTTCTGGTGACAAGAAAGCAACACCCTCAGAAATTACTAACTAGCTCCATGTTTATGCATGACAGTTGACAATGCAGGATTCCAGCAAGATTTTACCGAGAAAATGTGATGACTCATCCTCAAAAAGGACACCCTAGGGATCTGAGGTAACAAGTGTAAGAACATCTGTGAAAGACATCTGTTCATTCTGAGTTCCGTCATTTGTTCAATTTGTTCAGAGCTTCAAAAGGTTTTCATGCATGTTTTTCTAAATGTTAAGTGCTACAGACTCTCCCTAAAGAGAACAACTTTACTGACTCCAAGTAAATGGATACTATTTATCTTCCTACACCATTAGGAATGTTCTGGTATGACATAAAGGTTGCAATATTTTCTATCATATACAATCATACCTCAGTTGTTCGTGCTGTTATATTCGCATCTTCCCATATTCCCAGAAATTTTTCCTGCATTACTTACTCAGTTATTCACATGCTCACACGTTATTCTGAGTTGGAACAGACCCACACGGATCATCTATTCCAACTGCCAATTGAACGCCCACAGAGGGATCAGGCCCACATGCATGGAACCATGGGCACCACGCTCCATCCACCCAAGTCTCCCATTATCTAGACCATGTCACTGAGCTCCTCATTGAGTCTTCTCTTAAACACCTCCAGGGATGGCAACTCCACCACCTCCCGGGGCAGACTGTTCCACTGGGAGATCACTCTCTTTGTGGAAAAGCTCTTCCTAACATCCAGTCTAAACCGCCCTGGCATAGCTTTAGGCCGTGTCCTCTTGTTCTGGTGACGTCTGCCTGAGAGAAGAGATTCACAGTGTGGTGTATAATTCCGCAGGACAGCAGGGTCCCGCACTGCCACGGCAGGCGGCCCCAGTTGGCCCTGCCAGGAGTCAGGAAGTCTTTAACTGTAACACCCTGCAGCAGCCAGCCTGGACTTGCCAGCGCATAAGTGCATATGCACATATTCATAGGCTCAGGCAAAGTACTCCTGCCAGTGCTAGCTGCTGCAGTTAAAGGGACAAACCCTGACTACCGTTCTCCTCACTGCCATAAGGAGCCCAGGATGTTACAGTGTTTCAAAGTTGCCATATTTCTGGCAATAATTTGCCATATTAATGTCCGACCCATATTCACAGATTAAAGGTTTTGCAGGACCCGTGGGAGACCCATAATCTGAGAATACAGAGGTATGACTGTAATTTTATGCTTCTTTATTCTTACCTGGACAAACATGTAGCTATGTAGTATTGAGGGAAAAAAAGGAAACCTTTCACTTGGTCATAATGGTAACATTTATGGATGATTTATACACAGCAAGTAACGAAACATTATATGCAATACTTCATAATCTGCTCTTTAATAATGCAATAATATGGCAAGTATACAACAAAACAAAGATGAAAAATGTCCAGTAAAATGAATTATCAAAATGTCATCATGACATTTATCAGTTGTTACACTGTCTACATCCGATGACATTTTGTAAAATCTACCTTAGACTAACCTTTCCAACTGGAAATACTGAGACATAAAAATGTAGGTTGTAAATTAGAAAGTGAAATAAACTTCCAGGGGAACGGCATATTAATTTTATTTTGGTCTGAGAAACTCCTCCATTTTTAAGGAACACACAGTATTTAATTTTTATTTTCATATCTCCAGTTCTCAAATTTTTATATAGCCTTGACAAAGCAAAATTTGTAAAATTAAAAATGTTTTTTTCATATATACACTGTCTGAAATTTAAGCAATCTTAAATACTATTATTATAATGATCAATTATTTATTTGAAGTGATTAAGCAATCTCTTCATTTCCCATTTATGCTAGTTTTTATTTTCCCAAACTAGTATTTTTGACTCATCAGGTTAAGTGTGATAACATTATTAATGAAATATATTCTGTGCAATGTTTTAACATAATGCCCCTTGTCAATACAGACCCATTATTTAAATGTTTGTAATTTCTCCTGTTAAAAATAAGATGCTAGATTAGCATGCTAGAATAAATCATATGGGACAGAAACTGTGATTCCCTTTTTAATAAAGTCTTCTTATACTTTTACGCATAAAATGTTTAAAGAATAGGTGAATTCTGCTCTCTAATGCCACAAATACACATTCCACTCCAACTCCTGTCACGTAGCAATTTAATGACTTCTTAAATCAATGATTCAAATGTCATATAGCATACTTCAAAATTACTTTTCCCTGTTCTTTAAACAACAGAACTGGCTGTGAAGTTCAATATTACTNCATGGTCTAGATAATGGGAGGCTCAGATGGACAGAGCGTGGTGCTCATTTCTCCACGGTTGTGGGTTCGATCCCTGTGTGGGCGTTCACTTGGGAGTTGGACTAGATGATCCACGTGGGTCTATTCCAACTTGGAATATCCTGTGATCCTTGATCCTGTATGCTTCCACTATCTCCTACAGGAAAGCTGAATTTTCTGATTGCTAATCTAAGTGTAAACTCATACCATACCATTTAATAATAATCATACTTCAGGCATTTTAAAAGGCATTTTGCTTTCTTGAAACAAGATGTTACAATGGTAGCTTTTCCATTACAGTGTAGATTTTCTCTAACAGACAATCAGGGGTGACAATGAAACACTGTGATAATTAAACATGAGGGGTAAAATGTGCACACTAAGTTAAGGACTCTATTTAGCAGTACATTTAGTTCAGTAATTGAAGCAAATATCATTGATATGATTACATGAAGAACCTACTAAGTATGAAGAAAAGTATTTCTCAATTACAATACAATTGGTTTACAGGAACAACAATTTTTAATATTAGGACAGACAATATTAAGGCCACATCTGTTTATGTAATATTCATCTTGATCTTCCATTAAGTAATCTGCTACGGAAGACAGTCCTATTGTGACTGGAATCTGCTAATAATTCAAAAGAAATTTCCACCTAAGAAAATATCAATCCAGTAAAATCTGTAAGGACTAGGCATTCAAACAAAAGTGCCTGAAGGATTAGCGTATCTTCAAGGCATCTCCTGCATCAGACATGAAACATTTAAGAAATCAATCATGAGCTCTCCCAGGAGTCATCTTCTACTCAATGAGATTGCCTGGAATTCATCAAGCAAGCTGTCAAACGTGAACATCCGACAGCAGGATTTGGATATAAATCTGTATTACTGTCATTAAATTCAAATGCAAACACAAAAATAGTATTTGAAAAAGGAGTTTAAGTATCATACCTGGCTCTTACTGGGAAGTTCTGAGCGATGTCTTTCATTACTTTCAAAGCATCATAAGCAGGGGTAGACATAATTCGAGTAGCTGCTTGAAAACTCAGATCTGGGGTGGGGAGGAAATTAAAAAAATAATTGGAAATTACTGCCTACAATCAGAAAACTGCTCTATACACACACTCTCACTATTATTTTCTTTTTCAATGATTCAATTATGAGGTAACATTAGTAAGATTGAAAAGATGCTCACTTGAAAGTTGAAAATATTAAATTCAGTCTTTTCTACAAAATTCTGCTCAACTGTCTTGAACATACATATTGTAAATATAATTTCTAAATTTAAAGAAACACACTGAAGAACATCCAGACCATGCAGCACGTGTTATTGTGCCATTATCACGAGGGTATCACGCTCAAACCTGGATAAAACCCACAGACAATCATAACTGAATAAAATCTTTCCTGCTCCAGAATTTCACAAGACTTTCGGAGAACAGATATATTTATTGTAGAAGGCTGCACTGAGCATGTGAATTGCACAATTTTCAAAAGTAGCAGCCATTTTACATGAAGAAAAAATGGAGACGCACGAAAGAAAGGCCAATCTACTATCAAATTTCAGTTCCTCTAAGTGTCTAGCACAATGTTTAAAGGGATTTCATTTTTCTCTCTTTTTCTCAGAACAAAGTAAATTCTCAGATATCAGGACAGTTTAAAAGTCATTTGCCTACCGACTCTAAAAACAATGATGGAATTCAGTTAGCCATCTCTGGAGTCTAACTTGAGTGTGAAAAATTTTGGCAAACAAGACTAGAAAAAATCAAATTTTGGTACCATTGGGGTAAGGCAATAATATATTAGCTGCTTCCAAGTACCTTGGATACAGTCTGCTTAACTATCTCAGAGCAAGGATGCTCCTTCCTCATAATTTGCTAGTTAAGACACTTGAGCAGAAACTAAAAGTCTGAGGTTATTCTGTTTGAGGAAAGCTGATGACACATATAGTAAAAAGTGCTGGGCAGAAAGTCATAGAGGATGCTGCCTACTAAAACTTTGCACCAAATTGCTTTTTAAAGCAATTAGGAATTTAAAAAAAAAAGCAAAAAGAAGACTGAAGTGAAGCAAATAACATATTCTTAATTTATCCTGATACAGTACACTTTGGCTGCCAAAAAAAAAATCAGGGGTGGAACATTAACTTGGGTGTTTCTTAATACAGTTGGGTCTCCCGTATCGCGGACCCGCAGTCTTAATCGGGTCCCGCGTAGCCCACCTTCCTCGTTGATTGGCAGCTCATTAATATGCAAATTTGCCCCACACCCTCACACGGCCGCCCTGGCACTGTTTTGGCACTGCCTTGCTGTGTATTGGTGTTTGTGTCGACACTTCCCGGTGCCTGCAGCCACCCACGCCGGGAAAAAACCCTTTTCTGCTCGGGTGGGGACACTGGTGTGGGGGAACCACCCGTGCCACTGTCCTGGCAGCCTGGAGTGGCCCCGAGGGGAGGTGGGGGGAGCCAGGGTGGCCCGGAACAGCCTGGAGGGAAGGGTGGGAGCCGGGGCGACCTGGAGCGGAGGGGCAGAGCTGGGTCAGCACAGCTTGCCACTGGCAGAGCAGTGCACCCGTGATCCGTGCGGCATGGCATGGGAGTTGATTTGCATATTCATGACTGCCTAATTGAATATTCATGCATGCCAGGTCACACATGTGCAGTTGCTCCTTCATCACTGAAAAATCATGCTACTAAGATGTGAAGCTGTAATACGGGGGGCCTGAAGTGGAAGAGGGCCGACCGTACTTGTAACAAAAAGCATAAAAAGAGATTGTACTTTTTTAAAAGTACATTTCAGATCCCTTTGAAAGGCACATAACTTCTGATCAGGTCATGCAATACACAATTGCTGCTGCTGTTACTACAAATGAGTTACCCACTGTGAACTTAGAGCATATGCTTAAAATCCTATACAAATTGTTAGCAATTTCTATTTTATGCTGAACAGTTAGAGTACAAATATTGAAGCTGAGGCCAATTGACATATTTTAACATGCTTGGTTATCTCTGGTCAGGGCTGTCACTGACAGACCTCCCCTTGCAGCATTCTGACACAGCAGAGAGAGCAGTGTAAGGCACCTTGGGGAAAATGTACTTACTAATTACTTACCTAAAATATAAAAGCTCTTGAAAGACAACTCCTGAATGGTGTTTAGTTTCATTTATAAATAGAAGTATGCCCTATAGCTGAAGTAGTTTCGCTTAAATTCAGTTAATTTTTTTCTTGGAAGCTAATTAAAGAAAATCAGAGACAAGCTGAGCCATTAATTCAGCCACTATAATTAGTCATTAAGAATGAACTAAAGAAAGCACCCTGTCAAGTCAGCAGTAAGAGAATCAAAAAACCTGCACCATAAAAATTGGGGACTGAAGACTCCCTGTCTAAGACTCTGAATCACAAGCCACCACCAGCCTTCCTCACACTGAACGAACAGCATCCCAACACTTAACTACTTTCAACACTAAGAACTGGTTGCTTGGGGATCAGCACCAATTTAATTCTTTATTTATATGGTCATGACATCACTGAAGAGCCACTACTAAATAAAAAATCAAAGGATCGAAGTTCCACAGCTGCTTCTGTATGGCATTCAATCATGAAAAAAAAATTAAATAGCCAAAAAGAGTAGTTTCTTTTACTTGCAAAGTAACTTTCTGAGGAGAACTTACAAGCAGTGTTTTTCAACTGACAAATCCTGAAGTTGAAGTTTATTGATAAAAGACTGCAAGTGAACTACAATTATCACAAATATCAGACTGGACACAGCCAGCAAGCTATGTAACATGCCAAAAAGAAACTCAAGCTCAGATGATTTCTCAGTCCCCTTCATTGCACTACTTTGAAGGTAAATCATTTTTGATTAGGTTGTTCCCTAAAACTGAAGAACGTAAGAGGCAAAATCTAAGTGGTGCCTAAACTTAAGTGCCATGACATTTTAGGGACCTATTTTAGAGTTATTTATAATTCCATTCAAGCCACAGAATGTCTTCCAGAACATCAGCAGAGAAGCTGTTTAGAATCAGTTTCTATGTATTTGACCTCCTTTTCTACACAAAAGCTTTTAAAAGCTTATTCTTCCATTTAATGTTATATTAAAAAATGTATCAATGTGAACTCCAGTATACTGATGAAAGTTTGAATTTATAAATTAAACAAGCTGTCTTTAACATGTACATATTTCATCCCGACACCATAAAATTTTATCTTTTGCCTGTCCTCTCAAAAAAAATCTGAAACTAAATTTAATATCCAAGATGACACATCAGGCAGAAAAACATGCAATACAACTCTCCAACTTATAAAACCACTTTGATGTTCCTTTGTCTCCTAGAATATAAGAAACAAACACATGCCTTTTCAATACTTGACATAATACAGCCTTTTTATGAAACTGTGTCTCTGTTTAAAGGAGACTTTTATTACAATGTTGATACATAAACATACCAAAAGAAAATATGAAAAAGAAAATAATATTGTTATATAACATTAATACCTACACCTACCTTGTAGCTCCCAAACTTTGAGTGGTTCCATGTAGTTAGTTGTTTCAATTAGATGTTTTTGAAACTCGTTCAGGTTATTTTTCAGATCAGGATGCAACTGTCTACAACAAAACATTTTCCTTTCAAAAAAGGCAGAATCCATTACATCCATAAATGTCTGCTTTTATCCACAGTGCTGCTCAGAGTTAGTACTGTTATCTTTAGGGTAACAAGCAAGAACGAAAATTTCATTCTTTAAAAAAAAAGTATTGGTGTTAAGAAAAGGTGATTTCTGAGGACCAAACCTCAATTAATTAAAGCCTCAGAGCAGAATCATTTACGTTGGAAAAGACCTCTAAGATCATCAAGTCTGACCATTAACTCAGCCCTGCCAAGTCCACCACATCTACCCAGAGGTGGTGACTCAGCCACCACTCCAGGCAGCTTTTCCCAGCCCGTGACAACCCGTTCCATGAAGAAATTCTGACTAGATATACGGAGTTCAATTCTTTTGTAGTGATCTGTATTAAAACCTGCCACATAAATTTTGATGGAATAAACGCACTCAAAGATAAAGGCAGGACAGTGGTGTGTGCACCCGTGGCATTCCACACTGCACCGGCACGGGCAGAGCAGTGCACCAGTAGTCCGTGCTGCACAGTGGGTGGGGTCAATTTGAATATTCATGACTGTCTACTTTGAATATTCATAAGTGTCAGTTCACACTGGTGCAGTCGCACGCGCCCCATGGAACAGACCTCCTCAATTGCAGAGAAATCATAACACGAAGAGGTGAATCTGCGAATGAGGAAGTGCGAAGTAGAGAAGGTTGATTGTACATAGGTGGTACAGCAAGGAAGCCTGCAGAGCTGCGTGCACTTGTAACTCAATCTGTTTACTTCAGAAAAGGCAGGAAGGGGATGGACTCTCAAGAATGTAGACAGAATTAGCAGCTCTGAACTCTGAGACGTAGAGCTTGGTGACAATTATTGTTTAGTTTACTTTTTGCTTTGAATGATAACAGAGAGAATGGCACTAGCGAACACCTGCAGTCTGCTGAAGAAAAAAATGATTTATGATCCCTTGCATGGATCTGCTACAGGGAAAGGGAAGCACTTTGGATGACTGCAACCATGAAATGAATCCACCAACTGAGAACTGGAAGGAGCTCTCAATAGAGTAACATCCAATTTCATCCAACAGATTGCAACTTGGAGATAAAGAGTGCCTGCTGGAACAAAACACAGTGCACAAACTCCAAAATAAGAAGATATCTATAATAAGCACATCTTCCAAGAAATATCACTCCTTAACTCTACAAAATTACTACCCTTCTTAAAAACACTTTATGTAGCTACAGCACATGGATTTGGATTTACTGCATTACTACTTGCATTTTGAAAACCAACATTTTTATTCTAATTATCTTACAAATATGAAAACACTTTAAGATTACTTTAAGAAGTTTACTGCATACAAAGAAAACTACAACCAGTAAATTGAAATTAATAGAGTAAACAACAGTTGCATCTTGATATTCAGAACACATACATTAAAAAAAGAAATCAGAATTTTCACCAAATAAAGTAGTTTTCAACATAAATCCCACTTCCATTAAAAAAAAAAATTAAAAATTGTTTCAGCTTCCAGAAACAAATGCAGACATTTAATTATGTATAACTTACACTGACTTACTTTAATTTGGCAAAGAGAAATCCTTGGACATCACTTTCCTCTTCCACATCTTCCTCTTCTTTTGTCTCATTTGCTCCTGAACAGATGGCACATGTAGGCAATATAAGCCAAGAAATCTACTGTTATGTTCTCATGAATTATGAAATGGTTAACAGAACCATGCAATCAGAAAGCTGTCATTCCTTGATGTAATTTTAATTAGATTAAAACACATTTTGGCATCAGAACTAATTACAGAACTTTGCAACGTTCACATTAATTTTTAAACATGATTCATCCAATGGTAACATTTTCCCTATAAATAAAATTGATGTGGTTAAAGAGTTCACTTCCCAAACCAGTCATTTCTCAGTCTGAGGAAATGATAACTCTTATCAGCCAATTACTATGCTTGAAAAGCCTGATGACTTTAACGTGCTTGAATCTCCAGATGGAATTTTATGTCAGAGACCAGTTTCTTTCTGTTTAAAAAAAACTGAACTATTTTTTCACATGACTCAAATGTTATTAAACCATATTCTTACCAAAGAGAGTTAACTTTTCCTTACTTTACTTGGACATGGCCATGCAAAGTAATTTCTCTGTTCCACCTTGCTATAAGCTACCACTTCCTGTGGTAAATGTTTCATTTCACATTGGAACATATGTCACTCCCAAATCTATGATACATCTCATCTTTCCTACAGAAGATTGTGAAAGTATTTCCACGTAAATTCAGAAAAAAAATCCCTCACCCCGAAACACTAATGGGCAGATACTGTAGTCATTAGCATATGAGAAATGGCAACAAACATAAATTGAAGAATAATGATTAAACAATCTTAAGTTTACTGAAAGAAGACTATTTATGTTTTGAAGTGCCAGAGAAAAGACCAATTAGAGACTAGACAATGAACTGCATCCAAAGCAGGTATTTTCATGTCTTAGTTCCTTATATCTGAAATTTCCTTTTGTAAAAGAAATTAAGTATAACCTTCAAAACATTAAAGACTGAGGATTGTACAAAATGAAGATTCTAATACATTTCCATAATATCTCCAATGAGACATCAAGAACTTAACAAACCCACATACCTTTAACCTGCATGTCATCTACTGCTTTATATTCTGTACTCTTTATTGCAAGTTCCACACCATATCCAGATAAATACATTTTCCTGGAACTTGGTTTCTGCTTGACGATATTATTTTAACAGAAGAAAAAATATAATTTAAAAAATGTATTTATAGGAGATGAACAATATTGTAACTTTAAAATGTTACAACAGACATTACTCAAATTCATCTTTCAATCCCAAGTACAAGGCATATTGACCAGTCCACTGAGAAGATCTCCTTTACCTCCTGCAGATCACAGAAAGGCTGTGTCAAAATTGCAGTGCCTTCACATTACACTGGAAGAAGGACTAGAATAGGCAGAGCTCATAGCACCCTCTACAATTATTGATGCCTCACAATTCACATTTTAAACAGTTATTAATTTCTTCCTAATGTCAGTCCTTCAGCACATTAGGAAGAAAGTCTCTATTTATGCATCAGACTGATTCTTTAAAAAAAGTTTGACAAAACCATCAAAATGCAAGGACGACTATGAAAATGTATCAAAGTGACACCGCTAAAAAGAAGTCGCCACTTTGTTAGAAACAAACTACTAGTACTTCTAACCTGGGAATGAAGTTTGGCATTCAATACTGTAATTACATAAAGAACATTTATTTATGAAAATGTGCCCTAATTTGCGCCAAATGAAAACCCCTTTTCCAATATGCAATTTGCACATGCACAGCAGCACTTTCTTGAAAGCCTTTCAACTTCAGCTTGCAATTTCTAAGAATCATTCTGTACTGAGAATCCTCCATCCAAAAGTGAAAACCTAGAAGGGCTGAGGGGTTTCTCTGTCCATCCTCTAAGCAAACCCCAATGCAGAGAAAGAACTGCACTCCGTAAGTAGTCTTGGTGATACTGATTAAAAAACAAAGACAGCAGAAAGACCATACCTCTTCTGTTCTCAATGCTCCCTCTTCTGGCATTTAATGTAAAAAAGGAGGGAGAATCCATCTCAGTGGGAACCAAAGAATAAAAATGGAGGTTGTGAGGAAGAAAGAAAAGAGTAGAGATATCTGAAGAAAGAAAAAGTGTAGGCAGGAAGACAACATGCATTGGGGGGGGGGCATGGTGCATAAGCCAGGCAGAGCCATAAGACATTTAATATGCAAGTAGGCATTAAGTTGAAAAGAAAGAGCACAAGAGAACACAAAGTTCAGTAAAAACTATACCTTGTACTATTTGGAATTCAAGACTGGCTTCCTCATATTCTCTATTCCATTACTGTGAGCAAACAACTCAAAGTCATCCACAATCTACATATTTCATCCCCCTGAAATGCCTGGCCTACATAAACCACAGGACCCTCTCACTTCATCAGATTATTCTGATATTAGTCACACTATTTAAGAGCTGTACTTTGAATGTAAATTACAAAAGCCTTCCAAAAACCAAAACTGGGGATAATACAGTTCCATGTACTGGTATTTTTCGGTTTTTGTTTGTTTCAGGGAGAAGAGTAAGTTAAGAAAATAATTCAGAAACATTATGTTTCAAATACTGTTACTGTGAAATGCAAAACTGATCAATGACATTGACCTTGATAGCCCACACTGCTGTATACAATGAAGATTATATTGACAATTTCTAAAAACTTAAGTTTAATGAACAATGTTGCCACTTGATTTTTTATTCTACTTCCCATTTTTCTAATTCTTGATATTAATATGTTTAGTCTGCTGTACCAAAATTCACCAAAAATCCTTGTACAGTTTACTAAATCCAGTCATATACATAACAAAAAAAAAATAGGTATTTCAAGATCAATCCATGATGCAAACAGTGCTTGAATTCAGGATTAGATAATATTATTGTGCTTCCCCACCTTTAGAGTTTGTATCAGGTGAATCACTTCACCTAGAAACTTTTAAAATTAGAACATATATTACACATTATTTAGGCAAATGCAAAAATAAAAGCAGAAAATGCATTTTATCAAAATGCAAGCAAACCAAAGACAGAATACTAATATTTTACTGAAACTGAAAATTACACACCTGAACATAATGCCGGAGAACATAAACTATTTCCTCCTTTTGTGCCTTCTCAGATAAAATCTTGTGGAATTTGGCAAAGTCTTTTGTACCCACTTCTGCGTACAGAACAACCACTGGGCCATCCTCTTTTAAAGCTGGGA
Source organism: Pitta sordida (assembly GCA_013390025.1). Taxonomy (NCBI): domain Eukaryota; kingdom Metazoa; phylum Chordata; class Aves; order Passeriformes; family Pittidae; genus Pitta; species Pitta sordida. The sequence goes on along the minus strand of WEKX01005959.1, from coordinate 151,668 downwards.
ATTTATGGTCTCCCTTAAAAAGATATGGCCTGGGTCTGGTTTTAAAACAAATAATTGTGATGTTACATAGTCAGCAAATAAATTAAAACAGTGGCAGTTTTTCTACTTCATGATTGAAAAAACTAGTAGAGGTCTACACGCTAAAAATATACAAGCCAAGTTAAAATCATCACAAAATAATCATGACTGTTATCAAATGAACCTGGAACACCAAATCTGCAAATAAAGTACAGTAATCCCTCAACTTTTGCGGGGGTCCAGGACTGGAAGAGTCCTGCAATAGTTGAAATCCACGAAGAAGCAGTTCATACAAATGCAAATGAGGTATGCCCGTCACTCCACCCCCTCAGCCCTGGAGCGCCGGGGGGCTTTCCTGGCCCATCCCTGCACTGTGTGACAGGACTGGGGAGTGAAGGGGGTCTTCTCTGCCTCTCCACAGTGCGGTGGGCAAGGATAGGGGAGTGGAGGGAAGTGCTGCCGGGGTGCTGCGGGAAGGTCTCATTCCCCCATGCCCTAACCCAGTGCAGCAGGCACGCCATCCCGATATGGCCCCGAGACTGTGCTGGGCAGCAGTGGCTGCATGGTGCCACCCCGAGACTACGAGGGGCAGCAGAAATCTCACGATGTCGCCCTGAAACTGCGCTGGGCAGCAGCATTGCTCGGTGCCCCCCCCAAGACTCCGGTGTGGCACTCCGCCAAGCCCTTGTCCCTCCATGGCCCCGAAGCACCTTCCTTCTCATATCCAGAGAGACAAGAACTGCCACAATCACTCATAAGAGGGGAAAGCTTAAATCAAGGGAGCTTCACTTTTCTTAACTAGACTTAACCACCTTAACTAAGGTGGTTACCAAGGGTTGCCATGACCTTCTTGAACACTGACAGCCTCAAAGGAGGCATTTCATATTATAATGAACATGCTTCACTAAAAAATTAAGTGCTGCAGTGAAATAACATTGTATAGAGCCACCCTAATGACCTTGGATTGAAGAATTAAAATGCTCAGCCCTTGTAAATCCAAGATAAGCCTTCATTCTCTGTTTCTCTTCAACATGGAATAGTAACGAGAAGGAATTGATTCTCTTGCTCTTAAAGCTGAAAGTTAATTAATTTCCTGCCCTAAGAGATTCTCATAAGAAGGCTGCCTGAAAGACAAGGAAGAACAGCTGGGCGGATAAAAAAAAAACCAAAAATTTTACATGGATGTGGAGTTCAGCACTTGTTAATCAGTTACGAGGACAGTACAGGCAACTACTATACCCTTGCCTAGACAGTTGCCAGGACAGGATGCAGAATGAACATGACAGAAAACAACAGACGCATGTACTGACAAACCTAAGGCACTGATTGCTTTGAATAAAATGTGATTCCAATTAATGCTGCTCTTGGCAGCAACAGCCTCAGAAATCTTAGTATTGTGTCTTGGACAGTCCGCAAGGTAAGTGATCCCAACCATTTACCCAACATGTGCCCTTGACACAACCAGAGCCCTTGAGCAGCCAACTGCACCTGCACATCTAATATTGTATTGCCCATTAGAGCCAAGCAGTCCATTATAACGCAGCTGAAAGTGCAACAGGCAAAAACACAGTAGCTGCTGCATAAAGGACTGTATGCAGCAAAACCTCGACGTTGACAAGCAGAATAATTGGACTCTGCTGAGTCCAAAGAGCCTCAGACTTCCCAAATTTTAGGTTGAGTGAGAGATCCACACAAAAATATGCTGCAACCTCCTCTTTCTCTTCCAGCAAGATTTGAAGCTATCAATTTTCCTAAAGTTAGAATATTTCTAATGTCCTCATCCAATTGTGGTGAACTTTACAACACAACTGAAAGCATATCTTAACCTGGCAAGGCTTAAGTAGAAGAGTCATGACAGACAGAAGACAGAAAATTAAACACAACAGAAAATCGTTTGAAATTAAAACGAATCAATAAAACAAAGATCTCTTTTCATAAAGTACAAAGAAAAAGAATGACTGGTTTAGGGGAACCAAGAGCAAGATGACACACTGTTCCATATAGGTAGTATAATTTTTTCATAATATAGAAAACAAAAAACAGGAGCACAGTCTAATCTGCATCACCTCATCCAAACATGTCCAATGTAGGGGGGTTGAGTGGATCTTGTGCAAAAGATGGTGAAGAGATAGGCTGAATCAAGGATTTCTTTTTTTGTTGTAGCTGTGAGACTGAAACTTGGATTTCTCTCTCTCTCTGGCCTTGCAGAGCAGTTAACTCCCTGAAAAGATAACTTTTTCATGGATGACATTGGAAGCCCGGTGAGGGGGGGAACAACCAAGAAGGCTTGGAAAAGAAAAAGTTGTGCATTCTTTCATGCCCAGCATGTACACACACTGTTAGTGTGTTTTCACCCTTGGAAAATAAATTTTCCTAAGTCCTTCAAATGCCTGGTGTTTTGGGTGTACCTGCCTTATCTTCCTTTGTATTGTGCACAAGTGAAAAGCATCTGCTAGCCAGAGTACAACCAGAAATAAAAATGGTAACAATTATCTGAATAGTATGTGAAGGTAAACATGTTTATCTCAAAGTCTAGCTCCAGGAACACCAAATATTTAAGTGTTACAACTGCTTTTGGAGTGGGGAGAAGGAGAGGATATTTATCAAGATTTTGTCCCTCCAGCTCTGAAGGTTGTTATGTTGTGTATGCAAAACCATCAAAGATACAAGACCAATTGAACAGAAATAACTTCAATTTTGTTGACCATTCTCAAAGTCAGTGATTTCTAGAAGTCTAACTCTCTCAATTCTGAATAATTCAGAACTCTCTTGTTTAGTATTGTGACTTTCCAGAATCTTGTAAATTTGGGCATAGTGTCATCAGAACGGAGAATGTGCTGAATCCAATTAACTGCTTTAAGAGATGACTATATTCAGACGTTGTGATAAAATGGTAAGACCCCACCATGCCTTAATATATGACCACAAGAATCCAATGGCATTTTAAATTATTTGTATTATATTTTGGCTCTTATCTAAGAAAGTAAGAGACATTCATTAGCATAACATAGTAGTTAAAAATGGGACATGGTAAACAAGACAGTGAATGTCTTTTCCAAAATTTTGGCTATTGAATAATTAAAAGACAATTATTTAGTAGGTTGTAATTGTATCAATGGACTTAGACACCCTCATAAATCACACATGGGGAACGTAAGATTGTTCTCAGAAGAAACCAACCCCAAAGAGACAAGTTTATAGGTTTTCAGGTTTTTTCCCCACGTTATAGTACTTGACAGAAAGCAAAATCCAACAAATATACCCCAGTAAATCATCTTTCAGCTCTGTGTCTCTCCATGCAGTGGCTGAGGATGGACACTAATGTATATTATGGTGACCTCAGCCATTCCAGAGAAAAAAAACCAAGAAAAAATGTTACACGCAGATATTGAAAAACCACAAATTAGTACTTTTTTTCCTTAAATAGAGATTAAACATTATGCTTTCATTATTTTGTTGTTGTTATTTTGAGAGGTTCTGCAAACTGATAGGTGCAAAGTCTAGCACAAGGTGAGGAAAGGTTTTGCCAGCTGAGGCAGACTCTTCTTCCACTCCCGTGCCAAGGCCTTGTAATCCACAAAATCTCAAGTGTAATGGCACTGACTACACAGAAAGGTTTGTCAGCACAGTAGTCTCAGACGTATGAAATTTTAAGTTTGTATAAAAAGTACATTGTAACTTAAACCTGACTATCCAATGTAAATTGAAAAAAAAAAGGAAGAAATACAAAATTATCCATGTTAGTAGAGGAGCAAAGCTCTATGATTTTACGTATTTTAAACCGCTACTTTACTTCATAATTGATTACTTCTCATAACATGAAGTGTTTAAAGCATTTCAAAACCAGAAGTAACTCTTTTAAAGTAACACATACATATTTTAAATGGGTATGTCTTTAAAATCCAGTAAACTGGGATTTAAAGATTTGGCATTATTTAATAAGAAAAACATAAAACCTCAAAGTAATACAACTTTACATGCAATAATATGTTTTCTTCTTCAGTAATCTTTTTCTCCTCTTAAAACAAATCATTACATTTACCTCTTAGTAGCCTTCTTCAGCAGCTTTTTTATTTCATTAGTCTTACAGGTGTGCTTCTCATGGATAACCACAAATGCACTGCAGCCTTCTGGTGGAGGTTCATCAGCTGCAATCTAATATTTCAACAATTATACTCAGCCAGAATGCTTTGATTGCACTTCAACTTAAACTCACATCCCTTTGATTAAAATAACTCAACAGCTGCCATTAAGTTGTGTTTCTAATTAAGCCCATTCAAAACTGGGTACATGTGAAGAAAATAATGAAAAATATTAGAAGACCTTATAACCTCTGTGAGTCATAGTCTATCAAATGCAGTCATACTCCAGAAAATACAAGTCCATTTATGTTCTGTAAAGGGAGGGCTGAGAAATCTTGTCCACAAGCTGGAATCACAGCCTGTACTCTAAGACATTTTTAATTTTAGTTGCTATCAGCAATCATACTAATGTACAAAGATTAGATCCCTAAACCAATAAATCCCAAACAATTAACATCAATTTCAGGTTTACTCCCTTTCTCACCCACTGCCTCTTTTTTTTAACCTAATCTCTATTCAGCTATGTAATGTTGGACTTGTATGACTGCATGTCAATGAATCCAGATTCACAAGCTGAAAGATAAAAGTGAAAAGACACGAGTCAGATGATCACATTCCTCTGAAGAGCATTTGTGAAATCGTTGAATTTTATTACAGCTTACTACCTGATTGCTCATTTTATCTTGAAGATGGTATTGCTAAAAGGAGGAAGAACAGTTTGAGGCTTAGAAGCAGAGTGAATTTATGTCCTCCTGCTTCTTCATGAATAAAGCGGGTATTTGTTTATTTTTCAACTTTTCAAATAAAAAAAATTGCAAGAGATGAAAAATCCACTAAACAGCACACATAAATTACTGGAAGCTATAGGAATATCCTAATTTGGGTATGTCTGAATTTCCACAGGATTATTTAAAGCAATGAAAAAATCCCCACTATCAGAGTTTTACAGAATGAACTACTGCAAAAAATTTCACCCTATAAATAATGATACCCACACAATTGAACATTAATATGTGTTCCCGTCAATATAGACACCTTATAAAGCATCATCTCTATAAAGAGATCATGTTTGAGTCCAAATAATATTAGCATATATTTTACTGAGTGTAACAATGAACATTCTTTACTCTGTAGCCAAAATACCTCATTTAATCATGTACCACATAGATCAGATATTATAGTCACCTGCTGAAACATCTGCACAGTCGGAGAATAAGCCCGTATGGAAAGCGCAAACTTCAACAGATTGATTTGCAAATTGGATAGAAACTGTCCTGCTTTTTTCAAGATCAAATTGTAATAGGAATACTCTGAATCTGTTGGGGGAAAAAAGAAAAAAAAAAAGAAGACAAACTTTTAGTATTTAGCCACAAATGACGTGGTGCATCGACCTGTGCTACATAATAGACAAACACAAATGCTAGCACTGCTCGGCAGCTCAAAAATCCTGAACGCTGTCCACTGACAAACACTTCCTTTACTACCAATCTAAAGGCCTAACACAGTACAAACACAAGAAAAGATAGCTCAAAAGCACTAGTTAATATCTAAATTATTTTCAGCAATATAAAAATCCACTTAATACAGTAATGTCTCTCCAAGACCCATATGGAAAGCCCCGAATAGAGTCTAATCCTTCATTTCTGTTTGTCAAGCTCAGGCCAGCTTTTTAGCACAAATATTCGAGGTTACTTACTCTCAACCAACATTACGTTACAAATAATTTCCTCTCATTTAGCCTTGAAACACTCCAACCATGCAATTTCCATAAAGAAAATTCTTCTAGAAGTGCAATTCTTTGATCTACTCTCACATAATCTATTTCTTCCTTAAAAATACGAGATAAACAAGAAAATGTGAATGGATGCAACCTGGGAAGTAGTCCCCCCTCTCCCGGCATATCTTGTATATTCAAGGCCAAAATTAGGACTGCAAGCAAGAAGGCAGGTGAATGGTGTCTGGGAAAGACAGAAGTGGTAATACAGAACATTGGTTGTAAATAATTAGTATTCATTTCTCATTCTAGAGGCACATTCAATTTTCATAACCAAACACCTCCAATCCTCTCATTTTCCTCTTTACAACCCTGCTGCAGTTGTAAAAAAAATTTCTTTTGCTCTTAAAGTCTCTAGTATCTCCTTTCTGCCTTCTTAAAACCCACTGTTTAGAAAGGCTGAGTTTGTTCCAATTCACTAGGAAACAAAAAAAATCTAAGAGTACAAAAGTGTATAATCTGCATTTCAAGAAACCGCCTTCCCATAAATTCTATATGATGTCCTGGTTCCAGTTGGGACAGAATTAACTTTTCTCCTAGTAGCTGCTACAATGCTGTACTTTGGATTCAGTATGAAAACAACATTGACAACACACTGGTATTTTAGTGGTGGCTAAGGGGTGCTTACCCTCAGTCAAGGACTTTTCAGTTTCCCATGCTCTGCAAGTGAGGAGATGCACAAGAAGCCAGGAGGGAGCACGGCCAGGAAAAGCTGACACACGCTGGCCTAAGGGCTATTCCAAATCATAGAAGATCATGCTGACTATGAACTGGGGGGAGTTGCCCAGGAGTGACTGATCCCTGCTCAGGGATGGGCTGGACATCGGTCAGTGGGTGATGAGCAACTGCACAGAGCATCACTTGTCACAAGTCTTGTTCCTCTCTCTCTCTTTTTCCTATTATTATTATACTTTATTTCAATTACTAAACTGTTCTTATCTCAACCTATGGGTTTTACCTTTTTCCAGCTCTCTTCCTCACCCCACTGAGGGGAGACTGAGAGAACAGGCACATGGAACTTCGTTGCTGGCTGGGGTTAAACCATGATACGTGATCATTACTGTTTTACAATAAATTCAGTGGATGAAAACCTCATCTCTACTCTGTTTTTCTAGACCAGCACAGAGCCCTGGCACAAGTCAAGTAGCAATGAAGCTGGTGAAGGCTCTAGAGCACACATCCTGTGAGAAGCAGTTGAACGAGATGGGGCTGTTTATCCTGGGAGGCTCGGGGCTGACCTTATCACTCTCCACAAATGCCTGAAAGGAAGTTGTAGTCAGCTGGGAGTCGGCTTCTTGTCCCAGGCACCAAGGGACAGACAAGAGGAAACGGCCTCAAGCTGCACCACTGGAGGTTCCCACTGAACATCAGGAAGCATTTCCTCACTGAAAGGGTAGTTAAGCATTGGAATGAGCTGCCTAGAGACACAGTGGAGTCACCATCTCTGGAGAGAAACTACTGGACATGGTACTTGGTGCTGTGTTTTAGTTGGTAGAGTAGTGATCAGTCAAAGGTTGGACTTAATCTGGGAACTCTTTTCCAACCTTAATGATTCTTTGGGTCTAAACGAGATAAATTTGGTTTCACACATTCAAAAGAATGAATGTAAAGATTTGGAAGTGGCAAATCCTTCCAGATTGAAACTTTCTCAATATTTTCAAATTTTCTTCAAAATAGCTTCTCAAAAAAAAAAATTAAATCTCAAACTTTTGCCTTTCTGCTCATCTCCAAACAACATCCTATCAAAGACAATGAAGAGTTATTAAATATTGTATGTATTGGGTTTTCTGTGGCCAGGTTTAGGTAATGAGCAAGGGTTGCAGGGGAGACTTCTTTGAGAAGCTGCTGGAAGCTTCCCCCATGTCTGGCAGAGCCCATACCAGCTGGCTCCAGGCTGCAGTAGTGATAGTAACGCCTCTGTGAAAATATTTAAGAAGGAAGAAAAAAAAGTTAAGGGGCAGATGAAGATGGGAGCCAGAGAAGAGCAGAGTGAGATGACATGAATAACACTGCAGACACCACGGTCAGTGCAGAAGGAGAGGCAGGATGTGCCCCAGGTGCCAGAACTGAGGTTCCCCTGCAGCCCGTGGTGCAGATCATGGTGGAGCAGCTGTGCCCCTGCAGCCCATGGAGGACCACAACGGATCAGAGATCCACCTGCAGCCCATGGAGGAGCCCACACTGCAGCAGGTGGATGCTGGAAGGAGGCTGTGACCCCATGTTGGAGCAGGGTCCTAGCAGGGGCCTGCAGCCTCTAGGGAGAGAAGCTCACACTGGAGCAGCCTGTGCCTGGAGGACTGCACCCCGTGGAAAAGTGACCCAGTCGGCAGCAGGGTGTGAAGAACTGCTGCTCATGGGACAGACTCACACTGGAGCAGTTTGTGAAGGACCATCTCCCGTGGGAGGGACCCCACAGGAAGCAGAGGAAGGACTCCTCTCTCTGAGCAGCAGCAGAAACAACAACTGACTGTAACCCCCATTCCCGTCTCCACGCACCACTGGGGGGAGGAGGTAAAATTTGGAAGGAGGAGGGTTTGGGGAAAGGTGTCCTTAAGATTTATTTTATTTTTCACTCTTAGGCTCTGATTCCGTTAGTAATAAACTCAATTAATATTCCCACCTGGAATCTGTTCTGCCCATGATGGCGATCAGGAAGGGATGTCTCATGGTCCTTAACTCAAGAAATCCTCCATTATATTTTCTCTCCTCCGACTGCTTGCAGAGGGCAGTGAGAGAGTGGCTTTAGTGGGTACCTGGAATCCAGCCAGGGTCAAACCACTACAAATATACAATTCGGAAGATAGTATCTCAATAAAATATTTTTACCAAAAGTTTTTAAAACCTTTGGCTTACAAATTCGAGCTGTGCCTTCACTGCTGCATTTAAAACAGATTATCTTTTTCCTGGAAGATGATTATCACAATGATGATTTTAATAAATTAAAAAAACCTGAGTTTGTTATATACCTTCTAAATGATTGTACAACATTGACAAGGATACATTTGCCAAATCATGCATCTGCTCTGACTTCTATTAATGCTGCTGGCTTCATTCAGAATACACCTTAAACTGCCGCAAGATAAATTAATCCACATCAAATGCTCTGTATGCACCTTCTCAGCAGCTTCTCAAATGCACCTAATACAAACGAAGTTTTTAAAGTTTATTGCATACACAGAATAACACAGAATATTCTCAGTCTGGATGGACCCTCAAGGATCATTGAGTTCAACTCCTACGTGAATGGCCCATGAGAGGATTGAACTCCAATCTTGGCATCAGTGTTTCAGCACCATTTTCTAAACAACTGAGCTAATCTCAGTTAATCAGAAATATGGTTTCAGCTTTGCATATTATTTCACACAGCACTGGATCCTTGAAACTTGATCATTACTTGCCCTCCATATTCATTTGAACATCTATGCCCAAGAGTAGAAGTCATAATAAATTTCTAGGATGTTACAGGGAATCATGAAGAACTGCATTTTTTTGGTTATAAATTCTTGCATGACAGCATATTAACACTAAATCATGAACAAAGTGGATTTAAAAAGAAATAAAAGAGATCACATAAATAGGATACAACTGCAGACTTCAGACATCTGAATGCACATGTATCAGCTATGTATTTGTAAAATTTCATTCCAGCCATGAGATACAGCAGCAACAAAACATGAAAGGCTATTTAGCTCACTCTAAAGATGCCTTCATTTGTCAGCTGAAAAGCGCTCTCAGCTACTGCAGCCAAACTGATTAGACTGGCCACAACAAGAGCTGATTGAATAGATTGACTACAGCAAGAACAGCACAGTTAGTTAAGCAGACTCATATTGAAACATTGACATTTACTATCCACAGCAGTATATTTCATCATAGGTAAGTTAAAAATAATTTAAAAGAGACAACCAGTGCAGTCACAAAGTTCATATCACAGCTCCTCAGACCTCATGCGCAGATAGCACAAAACTGATCTGTGTATATGCTGGTGACCCATGCAAGAATTCAAATTACTGAAATACAGGAACCGGGGAGTGTAAACCTAAGGGACATAATTAATCAGAAAAGTCAGTGTGCTGGGATCATTACTATGAGGGATAGAAGTATGGGGATTGGTCCAACCGCATAGATGTATCTGTATCCATAGCTCAGCTAGGGAATGAGAGATCCCAAGTAATGGCAGTTCAGGCAATCACTGACCAGTGAAATCTCTGTGACATTCAAGACGCCAACAGAGAGGGAATACTTTATTTTATTGAGTAATTAGTACAGAAGTGCCATGCTTGTGAAACTGATTCCTCTTAAGGTTGATATGCACATAAAAAATATTTACCTAATTTAGTTGCAAATAATGTGTAGTCTTGTAGACTGCAACATATAATTTGCATGATTATTGTTTATATGCAATATAATGTTACCTTTTTTCTGGAGAAAAGTTTCCCTTGAGAAAATATGTTTATTAGTTGGTTTTGGTTTGGTTTTAAATATATATTTATGAGGCTGCTGAAAATTCAATATATAAACTGAAGCACTTGGTGAAACACAGTAAACACTCAAGTGATAATTAGTCGGCAGGGAACTGGCTACTTACCTTCACTCTGTGTTCATAAATTAACCTTTAGAGATATGAAAGCAGCAGCAAGTTAAAAATGCCATCTTTAGCATTTTGTAACTGCTGGTTTTAATATGAAATTTCTGCAGCTTTGATTTCTTTATAATATACCTGCAGCCTAAAATAGTACCATCTGCATTTCTAAGTATGTATTTCACAAGCCTCGCAGAAAGTATGTTGCATATTAAGTAGGCAAATAATGTTGTCCATGCTACCTGAAGACCTCATAAATATAAATATTTAATAACTTTTTGATGTTTTCCATAGAGTATAATCACAATGATGCCCAAATTGAGTCTGTATTGAAAAAATTGTTAAAACCACCGAACACATCACCAGACTAAATGCTTTACCAAATTCCACACAGGTAATTCCTACCAAATCCATTAAATTGCTGCATATATCATAGCTAAACAGACCATTCATAGGCCTAATTTGCTAGGGCTGAATATTTTAAATGAGCAGATTAAGAACAGATTTTCATTTGATTAGTCTAAATTTAAAACTGCAAGTTCTGAGAACTGAAAAAAACAGCCCAGACTGAAAATCATCCAAGGGGTGATTGAAAAGAAGCAAAAGTCACCCTATTTATTTTTCAAGTTGCCTTTTGGCTTTAATGTTACATGACTCCTCTAAAACATTAGATAGATTTGTATCCCAACAAGTGAGTGTTGAATGTTTTAGAAGTCTTCAGAAGAACTGAAAAGTCAATCACCCCAATCAACCCATTTTAAGCCAGATATTTTAATTTGCTCATGTAGTTGTTGTTCCATCAGTTAAAATGCACCATGAACATCCCTCTATGTCAGTGTGTCCTGACACGCAACAGCTAAGACAGAACCCATTCCACATGTCCCAGTTACAGGGGCTGGGACCACTTTATCACTAGGTGGGTATTTTATACCCTCTATGTCATTTCTGATGGACTGTTAATAATTAATCATTTGTAGCAGCTGCCCAGGGCACACTTGACACCTCAGGCGGTAACAGATAATGAAAGAGAGAAACCCTGCAAGTCAGGAGAGTGTTTCTTCTCACACCAGTGACTCAGCTGTGGTAACTCCTCTAGCATCTAACCAAAACTTCATGTTTCAACTTGTGCCTTTCACTTTGTTCGTATTGCTGGGTACCTCCACGAAGGATCTCATCCCATTTTCTCCACACATTTCTAATAGAAAGCTGGAGATACAAGGTTTCTCCTTACTCTTCTCCTCCTCAGGTTCAATAAAACCCAGTTCCCTTAACCTTTCCTCAGAAGTCTGCTGCAGCTCCATAACCATTGTGGGGATCCTCTCCTATGCCTGCTCCAGTACCAGACTCTTGATTTTAATGGGAAGCCCCAACCTGGGCCCAGTACTCCAGATACAGAGTGTAATCTACAGGTGCCACATAGTGGAATAACCACTTCCCTTGACCTGCTGGCTACACTCTTGCTGCTGCAGCCTGGCATGGACTTGAGTCTTCTCAGGCATAAGAATATACATAACGTAATTCACTGCTTACAAAGACCCCCAGGTCTGTTTCTCAAAAAAGCCACTTTCCAGTCAGTCAGTGCCAAGATGACACTGTTGCTGACACTATTCCAGCCCATATGTGAGGAGTCTGTAAAATGCCTTTGTTGAATTTCCCAATGTTTCTGTTAGCCCGTCTTTCCAGCCTGCCAAATGTCACAGCCCTATCTTCCACCTTCGCAACTTCTCCCAGTTTCCTGTCGCTCACAACCTTGTGGAGGGTGTAACACAGGCCACTCTCCTGTGCACTGACAAAGACCTTAAACACCACTAGTCAGTACTTGCCTCAATTAATGGTACCAGCAGCTGACCTCAGGTCAAGTTCTGCACCTACTCCTGTTTCCCATGTCCTTGTGACGTTACACAGAATGGCTTTTAGCAGCCTTCAACACCTGGGCCTTCCGTTCTCAGTGATTCTCTCTGGTTTTGTTTCTACTTCTGACCTCAGTAATTTTCAAGTGGTTGTTTTTTTACTTCCCCAGTTGATAACCCACAACTAAAATCAGAGCTCTTTGCACATTTGCTGCTAACGCCTTTTCCACTCCAAAGAAGCGAGGAGGAGAATACAGGGAGACATTAAAGTAGAACATCACACTTTGCCCACACGGGCAAAGGAATAACAAGCAGCAAAGTCATGTTTGACACGTGGGTCCCAGCTCCTTTCCTAGAAATCTTTTGTCTGCTGACTGCTTCGGGCACAGCTGAGCACTCATATAATGTTTTCACATGGACACCACAAACTTTTTAACTTGTATTCAGTGGGTCACGACTGTTGAAACGTTGCTTTTCAAGTTCTCTCTCCCATACACAGCATTTTCCACGTACCTTCATTTCTCACTGCCACTTTCTGCATGACCTTTAGCTCCTGACTATTAACATTCAACTTCCCTGAAGTCTCTTCCATTGGTGGTGTCAGGTCCTCACACTCATGCCTAAAGAGCTGCACTATTCTGAAGAGCAAAGTTAAGCAGCCTTATCTTGTTTTGAAGCTTTTTCCACCTTGTGCATCTGTTGACCTACCAAATAGGTGTAATACTGACTAACCTGGTGTAAAGCCTGGTAGGTTTCCTGATTTTTTTCATTCCCATGGACACATCTAGTAAACTGCTCTCCAAAATATCCTCTGGGATGACTTTTTATACTTCTGTTGCTGGATTTTATGCTTCTTCTTCTCTCCAAATTTCTAACAACTTAATATTCATTTGTCTAATCATGGAAAGTGTTTTTAATACTATTCCGTCAGTGAGAAAATTTTATTCTAAAATACCAGTACTGATGCTAGAAAACAGTCTATCCCATCAACCAGTATATTAACCTTTTTTCTGGTAATTCTTTTAATTTTCACCATTAGCTTGCATTCTCATTTTAGTAATTTGTGGCATTGTCTCCCCTACAAGCATCCATCTTACAGAAAATACAAAGTCTCAATATCTTACAAGCTCTTGCTGAGTCATGTAAGCAGATAGGTATCTTTAATCCTTACACTTCTGTTCCATATTGTAAGAGCAGTTTAGTACATCATCCCTTCTTGTTTTTTGTTTTTTTTTTAAAGTCCTCTACAATGTTGCTGTCAGGGGAAAATAAGGTACAACTTTCTGAAAGAAAACTATCTAATAAGCAATAATGGAAGGTTCCAGGCTTGACCTGCCTGGAACTAGTCAATGTGTTATGTCTCAAAGTTAAATACAGCGCAAGACAACACCTTAAAACCCAGCATGCTCTTTAACTTACCTCCGCGCTTATAAACTGTTAATTCCCGCACCGTTTCCAAGAACTGCCAAAACTTGTCGTTACCATCTTCTGCAATGAATTCACTGTTTGAAAATAAAAAGGAATTGTCCGTGGGCTGACTTTGTCCAAGGATGTACAGTAAAAAAATCTTCAGTTGTTTAAAGCAGTAAATACCCAGCAGCAACCAAGTGTTACATATAGAATGACCTAACACTCCTGCAGCATAAAACACTGTATTTTGGCTTTAATAGATTTTAAACAAAGTACTACCATCCAAACTCAATCAGAGCTGTAAAATATGCAGGCTGTTCTTCTTATACAGAAAAAACTCCAAAATGTTCACTTTATTTTTCCACGTGTAATCCAATACACAGTTATGAATAAAATCAATTCAGTACAAACCCTTTATTTTATAGTGGCTAAATATACCCATAAGGACTCTGTCAGGTTACAGTTTTCCATGAAGTTACAGGTTTTCATCAGCAACAATGTCTACTTTGCTATGCAGGGGGGAGATGGACAATCTCTGAAATGGGCTTATTCTTAGAAAGCGTAAAAGGTAAGGTTTGCTTTATTCCAAATACCATTCTTATGGGGTTTTTTTTCCAAAAGGAAAGAGAGGAAATTTATGTCAGATATACAAAAGAAATTCTTTACTGTGAGGGTGGTGAGATACTGGAACAGGCTGCCCAGAGAATTCATGGATGCCCCATCCCTGGTTCAAGGCCAGGTTGGATGAGACTTTGAGCAACCTGGTCTAGGGGAAGGTGTCCCTGCCCATGATGGGGAGGTTGGAATAGATGATCTTTAAATAAAAGCCCCTTCCAACACAAACCATTCTGTGACGCTGTGATGTACTGATAACACATTAAACCTTTGTGGTTTTCTTTAAGGTGACATCAGTTACTTTTTTTCCCTCTTGGGAAAAAATTTCCCTCTGCCAAAAATTTCTGCTTGGTGGCATGAGCGAATTGTTTTCTCATGTTTATTTTGGAAGTTTGCCCCTCCTTTGATTACAAGAGCTTGCAGTTCTCCCTTTCATGCCAGTTCTCCAAACAGCAGCAAGTAAGTTTAAAAACAAATTTAAGCCGAATATGCAGGAGAGCCACAAGCACGTAAAACTGGAAAACATTTTCACTTCTTATGGTGAATCACAGAATAGTTTGGGTTGGAAGGGACCTTGAAGATCATCTAGTTCCAGCCCTTCTGCCATGGGCAGGGACCTTCCACTAATCCAGGTTTGCTCAAAGCCCCATCCACCCTGGTCTTGGACACTTCCAGGGACGGGGCAGGCACAGCTTCCCTGGGCCACCTCTTCCAGTGTTTCACCACCCTCACAGTAAAGAATTCCTTCCTTCTACCTCACCTAAACATTTCAGTTTGAATTCATTCCCTCTTGTCCTGTTCACTTGTAAAATTTCCTCCTCCGGCCTTCCTGCAGGCCCCCCCTGGGTACTGGAAGGCCACAATCAGGCCACACCAAACCTTTCTCTTCTCCAGGCTAAAGTTATTACTTCAAGTTAACTTCCAAAAAAAAAGAAGTTTTACCACTACACCTTCACACCATCGCAATACCTTGACAATAACTTAACGAATGTGTCGGAGATGCTCAGGGACAGCAGAAGAGACCCCGTCACTCGGTGCCAGGCGGGGATTGCGGGGCCACTGACCCGCACGATGGGCGCAGAGCCCGCCCGCACATCCCGCACCGCTCTGCCAGGGGACGGCACACACAGCCTGACACCCAGCGAGTGCTTTAACACACTGCCGACACTCGGCCTTCCTGCCCGGCGGAGGGAAAAGGGGGATCCCTCCCTCCTTGTGCCCCCGGGAGACAGCGGGGGCAGGCACCGCCCGGCAGGAGGAAGGGGGAGGCGGCTGCACGCACCTCGCCTCCAGCAGCAGCGGGGTCGCCGGCCACTTCGCCACCAGCCGGGCGCTGACGGGCTGTGAGGAGGAGGCTGGAGAGGTGCGGCAGGAGCTCGGCCGGGCGCACAGCAGGGAGAGCAGGAGCGGGAGCACCAGCGG
>WEKX01005959.1:112598-135891 GCA_013390025.1 Pitta sordida | reverse complement strand
GGCCCATTGGTCGACTCCGAGGCCAATCAGCGGCCGACGGCAGATAAATAGCGGAGCCGCCCGGGCCGGGCTGTGACACGCGGCGCGGGGGCGGTGCGCGCGGGCCTCTGTCGGGGGCGCACGCGCTGGAGGGGCGGTACCTGCCCCCGCTCTGAGGGGTGTCGCAAAGAGCGATTGTCCCTCAGCCTTCCCGAGGCTAAAACAAAGCACAGAATTGTTAGTGTTGAAAGGGGCTTCTGGAGAGCACCTAGTCCAGTCCCCCAGCAAAGCGACTCCTGGAGAAGGTTAACCTGGGACGTGTCCGAGTGGATTTTAAATGTCTCTGGAGAGGGACAGCACCCGGGATGATGCAGAAATGTTAGTGAAGATCTTAGCAAGTGTGAACAGCTTAATACATAATATGTGTGTTCCCCATATAGGGGCAAAATACCTCGTTTTTTGCCCTCTCAAAGCTTTCCAACCCAACCTTTGTTCTGAGAAGTGTTTAGGTAACAGGTTTGGCTAGGTTAGGTAATAGGCGTTAGGTTGGACTCGATGATCTCTAAGGTCTTTTCCAACCTTACTGATTCTGTGATTCTGTGATCCTACATATTTCCAACCTATGTGGTTTTTTTCCTCAATAAACATGAGCTTCACAGGAACCATGCCTGTGCCTTCTGCCTAATACACCTTACAATTTTCAGGCTCCTGGTCTTGAATTTCTGTTTCTGTGCTCAAAATTTCCATAGCTAATTCCATTTCCTCAACAAAGCTGCTATGTTTCCTCATAGTGTCCAGCAGAGCTAAAAGAGGCTGGACGTGTGTTCTGGGACGTGAATACAGAGCAGCTCTGGGTAGTTGTTACTTGGAGGACGAATCCTCCGGATGTATTAAAAACCGGGGGTTTTGTCTTTTCCAAAACATGAGTCGTGAAATTTGAGGCTGAGAATTGGAACGTCTTACTGCTGCAAACGCTTTGTTTTGCACACAGTCATCTCCTGACTGCTTGGGGCTGCTGTGTGGATGGTTGGAGCCAGTGAGGGCACAATTTGAGGGAGCAGGCTATGTATAGTTTGGTTTGTTAGTGCTCATCTCTAACTAAAACAAGTATAGAAACACTGACCTAGCAAAATGTTTACACTTAATGTGCTTCTGGGTGTTCATAATGTGAAAGTTGGAAAGATACATTCCCGACAATCATTCATATTTCTGAGGCCTTTGTGGTTGGTCTTATTTGTACTTACTCTCACAAATCTGTGGTGTTGTAAGACCTCAAATAATTTTCAGGGTCCACTGTGACGAATCAGTGATGCCAACTTCAATGTAAATAGGTTGATTTAAGTAAACCTTACCGAAATCTGGCAATGCAGCCTTCACACACCTCTGTAGAAATAATGAAACCCGCAGGAGTATTTCTCTGGGTTCATGTATAAGGCCATTAGAAATAACAAAATTCAGGATCTTTTATACAGACAAATATTGACAGTTCAGAAGTTGCTGCTGCTGCTAACAGGGATGGAATGGTCAGAGAAGTCTGAGTCCCATGTGTTTCCATGCTAATAACCCATGTATGTGGCCAAACTCTTGCATCCAAAGAACATGAGAAAACGTGATGAACTGATAAAACACCACTTCCATCACTCAGGAGCAAAGTTTAAAATTAATTTGATAGACTCAGTAGAACTCATGCTACACGTGTTCTGCACAGAATAGGCCGTACCTGGTTTATACTGACAACCTACCAAAAAACGTCCCAGCCCCATCAACGCTTCTGTAGTTAAAGGAGTTACTGGCAAGTTGCTTTTTTGCTGTTTCTTCTGGCAAAACTGAACTGTACTAAGCACGTTCCCTATGTCTATACACTTAGCATGCATTTTTCATAACTCCATGCCATACAGTGTGATGATGAATGCACCTACCTTATTCTAATCTATCAATTGCTTTTCTATATAAAGTTGCTGCGTTACATTTTGGTTTATATTGATATTGAAGAGGCTGCTATTGTTGCTTAAATGTGAACTCCTAATAGCTTGCACTTCTTGCATTTTGAGCTGTGACAATTTGTAATTTGCCATGCAAGAAGATAAATAGAATCTGTCGGCACTGGCTGTGGAAATGCAGCTATCTTTGAATTCAGTGGCAAGATGGAGTGGATGTAGTGGTAAACTACAGAAAACAGCTAGTCCAGTAGTCGTCCCGAGAAAAGAACTTTTCAGCTTTAATTCAGAGGTCTCTGTTAGACAGAAAAAAATCTCTGCTGAGATCTCTCTCTCATTTGGGATTATTGTTTTATTAGGTGCCTGAGATTTGTGATCATATATGGATGAAATGAAGTCGGAAGGGACTTCAGGAGGTCTCTAGTCCAGCCTCCTGCTCAGAGCAGGGTCAGCTCTGAGGTCCAGTCCAGTCTTGAAAAAGTCCAAGTCTGGCACCTGTGCAGCCTTTCTGGGCAACCTGACCAATTTCTTAATATACAGCTTGAATTGCTGCTCAGAAAGACATACAGTGTTGTAACAGAACATTACATTCCTTACAAAAGCTTTTACTTATTTGTCCTTTTTCTCTCTGCTCTCATACCTTAGCTATATGCTAGCCACAAAGAGCCAATACACACTTTCAAAAAATCTATTTCTCTGCATTTGACAAAGGCAGATTTTAATCTGTTACAGAATCACAGAATCACAGAATCAGTAAGGTTGGAAAAGACCATAGAGATCATCAAGTCCAACCTATCACCTATCACCCGTTACCTAATCTAATCTAGTCAAACCTGTTACCTAACCTGACCTGTTNTCTGTTAAGCAGTCTGCAAAGCCAGAAGACAGATAGCAGACTTAATCTTCATTTCTACAGCAGAATTTTATGTAATTAAATATTCCAAATAACTCTTGGCCATTCTTGTACATACATTCCACATATGTATATCAGTGAAAAAATAACATTAGATCTCTGAAACTATTTTTCAACAGAACAGAAAAACAATTACAGCAAAATTTTAAAATTATTCATATTACAGCTGTGGAAATAGGAATTAATTATCATAACTGTTTCAGTGTGAATACAGGGAGTGATTAATGAATGCTTCTTGGTAAGGTGCAAATGTTTTATAATATAAGTCACAGTGAACTATGTCTATTTGATAGAAATAGTAGCAATAGGTGAAAATAAGTTGAGCTTCATCAGCATGTTCAGGTAGCTGAAATAAAAATTTATTTTTTTAACAGAATGAAAACAATTTTTGAGGTGAAAGGCTCCGTTTCCCACTAACTGGGAGGTAAAGTAAATGTCAAATACTAGTCAAAAGATATACCTGTTACTGGATTATCAATTGACAGCTTCCTGAGCAGTACCTGCTGGCACCCTTTTATCTTGCTGTGAGATGGGAGGCCAATCTCTTCAGAACCTGTTAATGTCACTCCTGTGACAGGCATTCGAGGTGTTTCCCTGAAAAGATTAACGATGCCATGCTCCATTGCTTTCTGTCCATTCCATCAGAGACCAGTGATGGTTATTTTATTAGCACATCTCAATATAGTGGTGTTATGGAATACACAATGCTAAATATATTTCATAGTCTGTAAATTCTTCGTTTTGATTTACAGGGATGAGCCAGTGAAAGAAAAACTGATACAGAAGTAACTTAAGCCTGGTTTCAACAGTTCACAGAGTCTGCTAAGTGGCAACTTTCTAGCAGTCAGAATTTATGCTGCTTTATGCACCCACACATATAGCTGCAGTGACAGTAAATGGCCTGCTCCCAGGATGCTTCTCTTTCCAACTTTTACTGAAAAAAAGAAAGAAAAGAAACCGAAGCCACATTTCACTTTGCAAAATAAATGTAGGAATTATTTATAATGACCCATCCCAGAAATCTAAAGAATATACTTCCTGGGCCAGATCAACAAACTTCCTACAAGACTCTGGGCATATCTGCACTGTGTAGTGAAGAAAAGTAAAATGTGACCATAAAGGGAATGCAGCTCCATTTGGATGCACTAGCTCAAGCTCCTAAACAATGCCACTGCCCTGCTGTGCCGACAAGACAATGTGGTTGTATTGGTTTCTGGATAGTACTGCCTTCTGCTGTGCCAAATCTGAGCAACTAACTGCACCAGTGGATAAAAATAGGGCTTATCTTTAACATTGCAGGGTTTTCTGAGTGCGCCTGTGCTGAATCTTGGCTTATTTTTATTCGATCAAGCTCATCATGTGACGTGAGTTGGTACTGTTGGTGCCAACTAACAATTCTGCTTGTTAACTGGGGTATATGTATATAATATGCTTATAATTCTTCTCTTATTTACAGCACCCTGTGAGGTTTTCAGGTTTAAAAAAAAAAAAAGAAAAAAGAACTTTTTTCTTTCTTTCTTTCCCTAATCATAACTTGTGAATCTGTCTATGTCCTTGGTGGGAGGACCACAGGTGATGTGCTGGTGATGGAAAAAAAATAGCCTAAAATCTACAATAAGGTTATTAAATCACCATTGTTGATGACTCAAATAAGAACCACATACTTGTATTTCAGGCAAGGTTTTGGAGATAACTTGCTTAGCACAATGTGCTCAGTGTTAGTAGCTAAATATGCTGAAGGCATAGGCTGCAAACTGATAACTTTCACCTAGATATGTCAAACTTCTACCTGGTCAAGTAAAAGAAGGCCTTGGAGCCACTTCAAACCAGAAGTGAAGGAAGGTACAGTCATCAGCAGAAGCTGCAGCCTTAGAGAAAGAGATCAATCACCCACCTAGTGAGAGTGAAGGGACTCAATGAAGAACAGGAAGACCCCAGTCAGAATCACAGAATAGTTCAGTTTGAAGTGACCTCTGGAGATCATCTAGTCCAAATCCCTGCTAAAGCAGGTTCACCTAGAGCAGGTTGCACAGGATCATGTCCAGGCGAATTTTAAGTAACTCTAGAAGAGATTCCACAACCTCTCTGGGCAGCAAGTTCCAGTGTTCTCACTCTCAAATAAGTTTTTCCTTATATTCAGACGGAATTCCTTTTGGTTTAGGTTTTGCTCGCTGCGACCCAACTATTACAACTGGTGCAATCAGTTGGAGGGATACAGCTGATGGGGTGGGAAACTTAGACTGGAATGGTATAATTGCCCAGTGATTTCTTTCTCAGGGGTCTCTCTCTGGGGGCACCCAGCTTAAGCTGCAGTGCTACTCATAGAAAGGATTTTATAGAAGAGTCTCATTTTGGTTTACTGATTCAGTGGAACCCTGTTATGGTGGCTGGCATGCATAATTTCCTGAACAACTGTTCTGTGACTCTTAAGTGTAATTTATTTTAATTAAAGATTTGTGTAACTGAAGTGAAACAGAATAAGCTATACTGCTTTATTGTGTGAAATACAATGGATTTGTTTGCTGTGGAACAAATTCCGATGCTGCTTTTCAGATTTTGCTGTCCCTTCTGTCTGCAAACTACTGGATAGATTTCTCACCTGTCAGGAGTCATTTCAGATCACTTCCCAAGTGTGAAAAAGAATACTTATGGACAAATCATCTAAAGCTATTTCGTTCAGTAATTTATGCTGAATATCTTTACAGGGAACATAGAAGTATGTACTACTTTTGAATGATACAAATGAATATTTTATGTCCTTTTCAGTTAATCTGAGTATGTAAAATTTTCAATTTTTATGATTTATATACAAAGCTAATTACAATCCATTTTGTGACTACAGCTTTAAAAATCCATTAAAAAATAACAGTTATGTGTAAATGAAAGAGAAGCAAAAAGTGCAGCCACAAGCTCTTACAAGTATAGTGAAAATGAATTTATTGGTCAAGTCTTTTATGACCTTCTGTTATTAAACCATTAAGAAGGTCCCTTAAATTTAATTCAGTCTGGAAAAGAGACATTCACTTGCATTCACATGATATTGCAGGCAAATATATACCAAAGGAACACTGTGAAAATCAAAGCTCCCAAAAGAAAATTAAAAATTATGATTCCTATATCATTGAAATCAGCATGCTATATCGATATCCATCAAGACATGATAAAATATATACTTTAAAATGTTCATATGCCATGGAAAAGTCAGGAATTACATTTTTTTTAGCACTGAAATATGCATATATAAATTAAATTCCAGGTTTGTAGTAGTCCAGCACATTTCTTTGGTTCCAACAGCACTAACCACTCAAAAATCAAAGGAAGTACAGTCACTGAGAAATAGGGGGTCACTGAACCCTCAAGTAACTGCAAAGTTGTGGTTTGTATCTATATATGAAGAGATTCAAATATGCATATTTCTGGAGCTGTGCACCTGTGTATTGAAGTGATTGCACATAATTAGCAATGTGATTATCGAATATGTTTTCACATGCTGTATATAATTAAACTTACAGAAACACACTACATTTAGAATATTTTAATGTAGATAAACTTTGAGGGCAAAAATGAAGGGTTATTAAAGAAAAGCAAATTGTTTAACCCTTAAAGTGCTAGCTTATGCTAACCCTGTCTCTTGCATCCTTGTGCTGGAAGAGGGATTCCCAGTCCTGCAGGCTTACTGCAGTGGTGAGGTAAGAGCCATGGGACGGGCATTTTCACTATATATACATATATATGGTAACCGCATAGAATTGACATCTCAAACTTAGGGAAAATTTGTAACAAAGATATGTTTCTCTCTGGAAACCTTGTTTTTATTTTGGTTTTCCGTTATTCTTTGATCATGGTTACCCCGATGAAGTTAAATCAGATATACAGTGCTGGTGCTGGTTATTCACCTCTGTTAAAATGCTGTTCATACTATAATTTTGATAACTGGCAGTTATCATAAACAATTGACTATATTATATTGGGCTGATAAACTTAGGCCTTCTGAAAAAATTAAGGTTAAATGATAAGTCTGCCCTCATACTAAAGAATGAAAAGTGAGATCTTGCCTGCTCAAAGCCCCAGCAGACTTTTCTGAAGGAGTCTTTCTGAGAGTTTTCCTTCCAAAAGAAAGTGTAAGCTCTTGTTTTCCCCACAGATTTACTGTAAACTTGGAGTTCTCAAGTTCTCAAGCACTTTATTAAAGGAATACAATTATAAAATGTCTGGACAACTTGTATCCTACTATTTCTCAGCAGTTGGGAGAGACAAAGATAATTATGCTAAAAACATCTGTATTTAAATAAAATACATTTACAGCACATGCATGTTTATGTTATAATGATAAACATAAATTAAAATATTTTAATGGTTGTTAATTCCCAGTTAGACTTTCATGTAACTACAGATGAGTATGCAGGGCTACTAATTGTGTTACAGATCAGATTCTGATATTTCACTCGCCATCCATGTTCTGTAAGCCACAGTGTGACTACACTGATGGGAACTATCTCTGTCTTCTCTCAGCAGTGCAATTCTTACTCAATTTCAGCTGTTCTTTTGCCACAAGATGACATACAGTGTTGGTAGGTTGTAGGTACATGCATCTCCTCACTAAACTGCTTTAACTTCAAGTGCCCTTAGCCCCATTGGTCAAACAAGCTGCTTTGACCGATATGTATTTTTATCTCCTTTTTCTGCCAGCCAGAGAATTATTCCCTTATTTTTTGGCAATTCTTAATCTGAACAAAAACTCAAGCAATCTTCACCTCAACTCTCCCTCAGAATTTACAGTTTATTCATCTCAAACCTGTCATAGTGTTGAACAATTTTTCTTCCTTCTCATATTTCTTGTTTTGTCACTGGTGTGTCTTAGACACACTGCAAGGCCAACAAACCCTTCCCTCGGAGGAGGGTTAGGGGAATTATTCGTAACCTGGCATTTGTTGCCACAGTTTGCTGTTGCAAGTTAAAATTCCCAGTTCTCATGGTAACTACAGTTCCTTTAATCCAAGATCGTAAAATAAATTAGTCCCAAGCCAAGACTTGAAACTGAGCATGAGTATCTAACATGTACTTATTCTATATGTAACTACTGTCCTAGTGACTTTTCTGTACTGTGACTTTTCTAGGTTGGCCAGATTTGAGAGAATAGGAGTAATTCTGCTGCAGCCTCAGCTATAAAATAACTTAAGTCCCTTCATCCTGAAACTTGAATTCCTCTTGGAATTTTCCAGAAGTCCAACTGAACTTTTAATTGATGACAGGAACAGTATTTCAGTGATCTTGGTATGATAATTTAGCAAATAAATGCATACTACCATTCCTATATATTATGAATACGCAAAACACAAACATTAAATCTTTGTATGGCTATATTTAGGGAAGAACAACTGAATATATGCCTTCAGGTGCTTATGGAATATTAGATAAATAAAAAGGAGTTGAGAAAAATCCTGAGAGAAGAGGGCTGAGTTGTTCCAAACCCCAACCCCAGCAGCACATTAAAAAGTGGAGTTCTTGAACTCAGACTTCAAAGTATTCAGGTTGGCTTGCTGAAATGAATCCAAGAGAGGTCTGGTATAGTGGCAACACAGAAAGGGATAACAGTTCTCAGCTTGCTGTGATTTGCAGTGAGAAGTTGAAGGTCAGTTATAAAAGAAAGGTTTAAACTTGCAGACAGCTGTGAAAGCCAGATAGGGGTGCTAGAAGTCGAACCTGATCTACCATTTGCAATCCTTTTTCTTCATTTTTCATTCGTATCCCGGAGATCAGACGAAAGAATCTGAGATCATATACTACAGAAACAATTTTTTTTCCATCTTGGAGAGGGAAACTTCTTGAAAGATTTTTTTTTGTCTTTGGTATTGGGGCCTTTTCTTTTTTCCTTTTGTTTGTGTTTATTTATTGTTTTTTATTTTTATATTGCATCCTAAAGACTGAAAAGATTTTTTAAAAACAGGGTGAAGGAGGCCTAATGGATCATTTCTAATATTACTTCATACTTATTTCTCAGAAGACACTGAATTTTCTAAACTTCAGATAAAGTTGCAAGAGATAGGCTGTGTCTGTCCTGAAGGAAAAGACATGCGACCTGCACAGCTTTGAAAACCTTATTAATCTGAATTCTAGAGACAAGCAGAAGTGAGAAAGTGGTAGTGTGATAAATTACATTTGATGAGGACTTGCAGATTAAGAACACCTGAAAGGAAGCAAAATGGTTTTGTGGGATGCTATAGGCATAAAAAATACTTGTGTGACGCTTGTCACCAGGTGGCAGTGTTACACAGTCTTGCAATTCCCATNTGTTCCAGCCCTTTCACCATCCTTGTCGCCCTTCTCTGGACGCGTTCGAGCAACTCAACATCCCTCTTAAACTGAGGAGCCCAGAACTGTACGTTGCTATAGGAGAAGTTTTGGGGTCTTGGTGGGAATACTGATAGGGATATTTGTTATTTTTTGCTAGGCAGAGGAAACATGTACCGATTTCAGATGAGCCACACCTCCATCTAGGTTGTTCTGTGCATAGAGCACAAATGAGAGAGCAGTTTGCTGTGTCCTGTGAAATGCTTTTCTCAGGATGTGTTTGTGTTGCAGATTCTGGTTGTACACATCATACACAAACTGTATTTAGGGATTACAACCCCCCGTATGCTGCATTTCAGACTTTATTCTTTCTTCCTTTGGTGCAGGACCAGCATTTGCTGCTAATGACTTGATGATGTATCTTTCAATAATTGGAGTATTTCTAACTTCACTCAAACTATCTTCCCACTCAGCAGCCCTCTCCGGCCATATCATGAAGCCACACACATCTTTTGGATAGCAACAGCAACCAGGGGTTTTTTGGCTGCTTTGCAAGCACTGGTCATGCCTCACATCATCCTTGCTGCAGTTTTGATTGTACAGTCATACCTCGAAATTCGCAGATTATGGGTCTCCTGGGGATCCTGCTAATTGCCCAATCTGCAAATATTACTTGGGTGTGTGTGGGTGTGTGTAAAAAGCATGAATACACGAATCCCAAAGCACGAATATGTGAAGTATGACTGTAGCTGGATATCAGCAAGGTTTCCCCAGTGGCACCACATTCTCCAGGCAGTGAACTCCAGTAAAATCATAGGCAGCCCTCTATGGTGGAGATTTTCTCTGCTAACACACTAACTTCAGCCTGAATTTTGTAATGTAGTTTGGTTATAAAAAGTACAAAAGGCAAAAAAAATTTTTCTTGCTGAAGTTGAACCCTGCAAATGCTCAGCAATGTTGTCTGCATTAATAAGCTAAATATGTCCAGGAACTATCCTGGATATTGAGGAAAAACAGAATGACACAGTCTGACCTACACTGAAGCTGTAATTTTGGCCACTGATGCTGGTTGGAAATGATTTCTGACGTGGTTTGACTCCTAGATTATGTATATCCAGTAACTGTTTGGGAGAGTGCTAGTTGGCACATGTACAAACCTGGTTAGAACATTTTGTCTTTCTTTTTTCTGCTAGATGTCCATGTTGCAAAGCGCAGGAATAATCCTTGGTGCAAGAGCAAAAGATGATCAAGTTTACATGGTAAAAAGGAGATCTGCCTTTGAATACCTTGTTTCAGCATTGATCTAAAAAATCTAGCTCAAAGTTTTCCAGGTATGTTACTTTTTTTGGAAACTACCTTCCCAACAACTGTACCTTAAAGAAAGGTATTGACAGGTATTGTATTATCTCCACGAGGAGTTATATGGTTGCAAACAAAGCCAAACAAACAATCAAAACCCCTAGAATGTTGGAAGTGATTTATGATGTTCCAGTTGTCCCAGCGTCTTACACAGGTAGAGTTATGACTATTCAAAGTAGAATATAGCTTATCCTTTCCCTCATAAAAACATATCCAGCAATGTGGTGTAATAAGGAATGACTTGCAGAAACCTCTGCATGTGGACTGGCACATACGAGGAATGAACTGAAAATCGTTTCTGTAGTAGCTGTATTCTGACTAGAAGGAACTTAAAGGTGGTTTAATAAAATTATTACATCCAAAGAAATGATGGCAAGCAGAAGTGAAAAAGTAACAAGCCTCATGGTGAATTGCAACCTTACAAGAAGGACTGGTGGTGTACAATGCATAAAGTGAAAGGAAGAAAACAGTACTCAGTGTGCCATTGAAATGAAAGTTCGGTAAGTGCACATACTAAAATTTAATCTGACAAAAAATAAGGGAGGTTTATACTACACGAATCCAAACAAATTAGTCCCAGAGAGATGACTGATGTTAGCATGCATTTATTAATTTAACAATTTGTATCCTCATGACAAGGGAAACATCTGGGACTTGCTGCACAATGAAAAATTGGTTTATTGGAAATCTCAAATGGCTAGAAGTGTTGAAACAGCTCAGGTCAAGCTGTGATAAATAATTTAAAGAAGCCACTGTGAGGTAGCTGTCACTTTAATTTTACATTAACAGGTCTATTAGATGTTAACCTTGTCAGACAGGTAATTGCTAAATGCAATCATGCTTTTGTACCTTTGCTTCATAATATCATTTGCTTAGTCATGCATTTTCTGGAAAACCTTGATGTTGACACTGTTTCACATGCCTATTGCTTCAGTCTAGCAAATACTGTACTATCCTTTAAAATAAATCACAAGTAGGCCAATTTTTATTTTTAGCAGCTCAGAAAATATGTTGAGTGTTATCTAGGAATTGACAAGGAGAACGGACATATTGTGCTGAAATTATGAAATAATTTTCTGCGCACACTTTCACTTGTCAGCGTGCCTTGTGGAAATGACAGCAGAGCTGGCATGTAAATTTTCACAGGCAGAAATATGCAATCGTCATGAGGTCATTTCAGGATTATTTTATTTGAGTGCATGGTGAACTCTGAGATATCTGCTGACACCATAGGATCTTGGAGAATTATTATGTTAGAAATAAGAGGATTTCAAGTCTAATGTGTAATTGTATTATTTTTAAATAATAGAATCATAGTATGGCCCGGGTTGAAATGGACCTTAAAGATCATCGAGTTCCAAACCCCCTGACATGGGCAGAGACAACTTTCACTAGACCAGATCACTCAGAGCCATATCTGGCTTGTCCTGGAACACTTCCAGGGATTGGGCATCCACAATTCCTTTGGCCAATGTGTTCTAGTGCCTCACCACCCTCAGTAAAGAATTTATTTCTGATATCTAATTTAAATGTACTCTCAGTCTGAAGCCATTCACCCTTGTCCTGACCTTAAATGCTCTTATAAAACATCTGTCTCCAAATCCATAGAAAATCTGTAGAAACTACAGAGTAAGGGTATCTCAAAACTGGCTTGTAACTGTGAATTTTCCTTGTAGTTAAATGCTTATTGGAAATTTGTAGATGAGTGATACTTTAAAGGGAAAATGTTTGTATTGAATAGTGTTTGCAGTTTTTAGGGGTTCATTTTGAACCCAGTTGTGTTTCCATTAAAATGATGGAAACATGACCCACATCATTGTTTCATTGATGCTAAGGAGTTACAGCCACGGACTTCTACAGAAGCCACACGATTTTATTAAAACTTCATCCAGGGGCCTTACACAGTCATGTGGACTTCTATAAAGAGAACATAAACTACTACCAAATGAAAACACTCTGTTCTCTCTGTAGGGGTACTTAGCCTCTGATGAGTACGACGGGACCTGGGTTCACTCAGGAGACTCCCAGCTGCTATTCAAACCAGGGCCACATTCAGTATAACTTCAGTATAACTGTCTCGAGTAAGTGTAAATAAAAAAAATAATTAAAAATTAACTGACATTCCATATTTCTGTTTAGCTACTTTAGCTTTGAGATCCTTTTCATGAGGGTGAAGGTACAGTGTCATGAATCTGGTATTTAATGAAAAATCTTAAATTACAATAGGGTATCTGTTTCTTTATAAAAGCATCATGAGAGATACTTCAATCTAAATCCTTTAGCAGTGTTTCATTTCAAATGTGAGTTTATCCCTATTGCTTGTTAGGTAATGAATAGGATGAGGTGAGAACAAAATGTTTCTGTATCTTACATGTATAAATTTTTAATTTTCTCTGGGAAAGGCTTCCTGTCACCTAGTAAAAGAGGGAGGTAAAGAGGCAGCCTTAACTAAGTCCACACTTGGGAGGCACAGGGAGTCTGAAAGCAAATGAACATGGTGGCGGTCAAAGCAGAGTCTGGTGTCCCTAGAGAGAAGATGGGACTTTGCTGCTCTTGCTGGCAAAGAACACGATGATTTTCCAAGGCAAAACTGTTGTTTTATACTTTAGTAAGATTCAGTGGGTGTACACCTCTTGACTGAAGAGGTTAATTTGAACCAGACTCTGCATTTTTCTTCCAAAGGATGAAGGGGCTGGGCTTAGAGTACTGTGATGTGTGGCTGTACAAGGGAGAATGTCACCAAGTAATTCGTGGCATTCTTCTTACAAAATTTCATGGAAGATAAAAGTGCATCATCTCTTTTCATGGTTTGGCAAGACCCCAAATTTTGCCACTCTCAATCTTTTACCAGTGTAATACTGTAACATTGCTGTAACACTGCTGTGGGGCCCTGGAATTTAGCACACGTGCGTGGTTTATTTGTTTGAAGCTGGGTGATGTGGGCTTTTATTCTTTGGAACACCTTGCAATATTTAGTTTTAGGCCATTTTCTGGTAATTTCTCTTATTTCTGGCAAACTTTAATGGGAGCTGATACTTTACTGCAAGAGTCATAGTGCTGTTGCTTTCTACTACTACATAACAATCTTCAGGATAAAGTATGTTTGTCTATTTTTGTAAATTCTGGAGCTGAATGGTCCCATGTGAAGGCACTGCTCTTCTGTTATCATCCTTCCAGAGGTGAAGTTGTCTTTAGAGTTTAGCAAGAAAGTTGTGTTAACACAGTCAGACATCTAATTAATCCCTCAGTAAATAAGGCATTCTGTAATTAAAAAACCGAGATGTGCAATCAATTCCAACACAAAATGCTTTGCATATTAATATATTATAATCCAGGAGCCGTGTGAAGCGGGTTTTGGGGTATGAAGTGTTTGTGACAGACTTCTAAAGTTATGGAGGACTCATTGCAGGCAAAAAAGGGGTTTTTGTGTTTTGGCAAAACTCAGCTAAGTGGGATCTACGAGCTAAAGATCTGAATGTCTATTAAAAAGAATTTTCAGTAGGGAAAGCAACACAGTTTCAGGCTGTGGATTGTTGTAAATATGCGAAAAGGATTGAAAAATTAACTTCTGTGATTTTAATAGAGCAGCTGCTGGGGAAACGAAGATAAAATTGTCCTTCCAAATCCACTTGGCACTTCTGGGACTTGGTGCTTTGGAGACCGCAAGAATCAGAAGGGAAAAGTTCAACCTACAGTTAACCATTTCGTCTGCGAGCCGCCCAGCGTTGCCCAACCCGCTTTTTTGACACATTGGGGTTTATAAACGCAGGCTTAAGACCGCGCACTGTAAAAGCCGCCGCTTCCCTGAGCGCAAATCCCGGGAAGTCCCAGAGTCGGACGGACCGCGCTCACCTGGAGGCGCCCCGGGCGCTCCCATTGGCTGCCTCCTGCCCCGCCCCCGCCGGCTCATTGGCTGCCTCCTGCCCCGCCCCCGCCGGCTCATTGGCTGCCTCCTGCCCCGCCCCCGCCNCCCCGCCGCCCGCCGGCCTCAGCCGCCCGCCGCGGGGGGAGCCCGGCGGAGCGAGAGGAGGAGGAGGAGGCGGCGACGCTGCCGCGGCTGGCGGCCAAGTTCCCGTTCGCACGGGGGGAGCTGTGCCGGAGGGTGCGGTTCGACATGCGGGGCCGCGACGTGATGGTCTTCCTCCACATCCAAAAGACGGGCGGCACCACCTTCGGGCGGCACCTGGTGCGCAACATCCACCTGGAGCAGCCCTGCTACTGCCGGGCCGGCCAGAAGAAGTGCGCCTGCCACCGGCCGGGCGGCGACAAGGACACCTGGCTCTTCTCCCGCTTCTCCACCGGCTGGAGCTGCGGGCTGCACGCCGACTGGACCGAGCTCACCAGCTGCGTGCCCGCCGCAATGGAGCGCCGCGGGTGCGCCGGCAATCGCACCCTCAGGTCAGTGCCCCGTTTCCAGATGCTCGAAATCAGGTCCCGCTGTTCCCAGTGCCGCTGTCAGCGGGTCCCTCTCCCCGGCAAATGGGCGAGAATTGTCCGCCGCCTTCGCCACGCAGAAGCAAATGGAGGGGGTGGACGGGTGGGAACCAAAGGTTTGTGTTCCGGCGGAGATTCTGGTTTGGGCTGTTGCCCTCCTCGTGTGTTACTTGTTATGTTTTCCCTTCGCCTCACGTTTGTGCGGATCCCGAGTAACGCGCACCCAGCTGCTGCCTTTTGTAGAGGTTAGCGAGAAACTCCGCTCGGTTTCCTGCAAGTTCCTCCTGTCTATTTGCCCTTTAGAAAGTTGTTCTAAACAAAACGCTGCTGTTCTGCCGTCAGAAGAGTCCCTCTGCAGAATCTGATGGGTCGTTGTGGCTGATGAATGATGTAACCAGTGGGGTCTGACGTATCCAGAAGGCCGTGAGCTCTTGGATAGGCTGGTTCTGTGCTTCCCGTGAGGAACTGACCTGTCGCTGTATGGGCAAGCCGAGAATAAGGAGCCCATGTGTGCCGGGCTCTGTGCAGGTACCGCAGTACTATGTACTAGCAAAAATCGCACTCTTAATGGCCCTTTGAGGGTCTAATGACAGTGGAAAACTGGAATTTTGTGTGCACGCTGCCTCTCTGCATATTGTATCATGGTTTTGTTGGGTCTTACGAAAGCTCTTCTCTGTTTTAAGCACAGCCAGATGGGTGACCTCTGTTGATAAGGGAGCTCTAGGTGATTCAATAAGTTTTGGGCTTTGTTCTGATTTACTTACCATTTAATCAGATTTTTCAGGCCGGTATAAGATTCTATCTTTATCTGTATAATAGATTTTGAACACTGGTATTAACGAGTTACAAGCTGCATTGCTCTTAAACATTTGCACTTTAATAATTGTAGCTTCAACATCTACAAAATATTTAGGAAAATAAGAAAAATGCCTTTTAAAAAAGTTATATAGTTTGACAGATACCTTATGTTCTTTCATTTCAGTATCCATCTTAATTTAAAGTTTGTGGACTCAAAATCGTCCGTAGAACCGCTCACACACTGTGGTTTGTATCTTGTCATTTAAAAACATGTACAGTCCATGATATATGTGGACACCTTTTCACAGAGCTTATTCGTCAAGACAATAAAGTTGATTATTGTTGTTGTTGAACAATTGGAAGATTATTTGATGTGAACGTCAAAGGCCCTCCCATATTGCAAAGCTTGTCACATTTGGAAAGACTCCAGTCAGGATAATTTGAATTTATTGTGGATTGTTGTGGACTTGGACAGTACTTGCAGAATCCTGTTAAGGTAATTCATACAATTTTATGAAAAAAAAAAATTAGCTCAAGCTGAAGTGTATGTATTTGGTGCTACTGGAGAAAAAAATGTTTGTGAATATCTTCANTCTAATGCTTGTTCATTCCTATATTATATCCTCTGCTAGGATATAGCATTTTCCCCTTTGTTTCCTCATTACGATCATGTAGCTTGAAGTCAGCTTTTCAAGGAGCTGTAAGAGGAATCAAATAACCCTGAAGTATGGATTGTCTCTGCTGTGAATGTCTTTGCTCCTGGTGAAGTTGGAATCCAGCCCAAATGACTTTGCTATACTATTAGGGGCATGCATCTAAGTCTTTTTTTAATGTCTGAATGGAGAATTGAGGAGACCGTGTGCCTAAAATAGGAAAGAAACGAGCATACGAGTCTAATGTAAAGCATACTGATTATTTTTAATTTATCCTTTAAAGCTTCTGAATGTATTTGAGGCATTAGACTTCCTTGAACAGCTCAGCTTTTCTCTTCTGCTTTCCAGCTATGGTGTCAGAAAATTAGGCTAAACTGGTTAAATACCTGACAATGGATTTTGTGAGTGGCTAGAGGGGCAAACCATTTTATGAATTTGGTATCAAGACGTTTTATTTCTTGTACCATATATTTGATGAATGGAAGATGTTATGTGTCTTTTAGAATTCTTTTTGTTTGTTTGTTTCTTCACTTGGTAGATGTTAGTATAATCTGATCGTTCAGATCTCTCTCTATGTGGTCTATCTTTTATTCGATGGAGGGAATAAGGAATTTATAGCATATGTCTCCACATTGTGAAAATTTGTTTCTTACAGTGCTAGTAATAGTGTAAGTCCTACCTTTAACAGAGGTCTTCAGATTTCATGCGGAAACTATAATTAGAATTCATGGGGGAAGGGGCTATCTGATAGGGAAAGGAGGGAGTGGATAATGGTTCTAAAGGCTCTAGAAGATGTGTGAAGCACAACCTGTCCTCACCCTGTGTCTTTTCTTTCACAGACAGTGTTTTTTTTCAAGTGTTTTACTTCTTAAATATTACTACGCTTTTGTAGAGAATTTGTCTTAGTTTTTCCTGTTTCTGATGTTGGAGTTTTGAAGTTTCAGGACCAAAGAAAAAATATGGGGCAGGAATTACTGCTGTGCCCAGAAATTTGAACTCCTTTAAGCCCAAGTACCAGCATGGACTTTTCTCTGTGTGACTTAAGGGTATGGTGTGCCTTGTCCCAGCTTAAGTCCTTCTGTAAATTTGGCTATTTTCAATGAATTGGATGCTATTGTGAAGCTGTAGAACCATTTTCTTTTGTTAAAAATTTGAATTATGTATATTACTTTAAAAAAAGCACCAAACCAAAACAACAACTTTATTTGTTTACCAAGATTTTATTTCTTCAAACATTTGCATCTGTTTTCATTTTCAGGATATGAGATGTTCTGCTGAAATACCTGCCTAAGTGTTTACAGGGCCAGGCTGTTAATTCATGCTAATGTGTAGCTTTCCCTTTTACAAAAGTTGCTGGTGGTGAGGATATTGAGAAGGCTATGCACCTGATGCAGTTTTAACTAACATTCTTATTAATGTAGGTTTTAGATCAACGTTGCAAATGATGAATATCTATTATCAAAACAGGGGGACTTTTCCCATGTAGATGCAGTTATGTTCACATGGCTGTTCTTGCATCACTAGCACAGCCCCCCCACTCCCATTCCCAGAATGGCTGTTAGAGCAAAAAGTAACTGAGACTGGCATAGAGGCATCCCCCCACACCCCACCCCATATTTTTGAGGAGCAGTCTTTCATGTACATATTTGCTTTGTCCTTCCCTCTCTGGAAGTCACTGAAGTCGACTGGTTGATGACAAAAAGGCTGTGGATGTTGTGTACTTGGACCTTAGCAAAGCCTTTGACACGGTTTCCCACAATAAGCTTCAGGAGAAACTTGTAAAGCACGGGCTGGAAAGGAACATTTTATGCTGGGTTACAAACTGGTTGGAAGGGCGAGCTCAGAGGNCTTGAAGAAAGACAGGCAAGAGAAATGTTGTTAGATGTCTAACTCTTCCCTGGATCCCAGGGAAGAGTTGGTGTTAAGTCTGAGTGAGTGACATTAGGCTGCCTCTGTAGACAGAGGGGAGAAACAGAATAATACAGGCAGTCCTTTGGAGTGTCTAAGACATGTCTGAGACTTGCTGAATTGTCTGCTGGAGGGGCAGTTCTTCCATTCAGTGATAACAAGGGAAGACTAAAACTGTGAACTGGGACTTGATGTCGAAAATTAGGTGAGAGGAGGTCCATCTCTACTATTGCAGAGAAATTGTCCAAATTGATTGTCTACCTCTGTCAGGTTGCCAGGTAAGACTTGGTGTATGAGGTAGGGCTTGATTTGCCTCTCTGCTCCATGTATGAGAGGTTGAGAGGGAACCTTAGGAGTCTTCCTCATCAAGGCACATTTTCTCCCTTGCTGACATGCCTGCAATATAGTTAATAATTATTCATTGTTATTTATTACAAATTTGATTAAGCTAGTAAGGCAATCTTTTAAACTGCACACTTGAAAGGATGCTGTATTGAAAGTGTTGTAATTTTCTAATATGAAACACTGAAATCATTTGAATTGTGTGAACCCCATAAGCTTTATTGTCAATGCAGTTTAGTCTTCAAAACTATTGATTTTCATTAATTTGCTTCCATTATGCTCTCCATTTCCTTGTGTCTGTTTAACTTACTGTGTGCTCTGTTATTTTGTGGAAGTGTAAATCAACAGTAAATCCAGGAGTCATGGAATGAGGAGAGTTGAATAGAAACGGTCAGTAGGATTCTTTTTCCTCCTTATGTAAGCCTTTATTTGACTACTGAGTAATTTTAAACGTCTAACATTAGCACAGCGTAAGATGGAGTTTAATCTTTGCAGCCGTGATAAAACTATGATCATCATAAAAATGTAAGAGTGTTAATTGAAAATTAACACTAGGCTGAATGTAGTGAGAAGAGAATAAAATGTTGCAAATNTACGTCTCAGATCGCCATTTTTTGCAGTTGCTTGATGTTGACGCTCAGCTTAGGATTTAGACGTTATTAACTTTCTTAAAGATTACTACTTATATTTCCCATTGTCTTTTTATAGTTTTGTGAACCCTCCCCAATGGATTTCATTCCTCTCCTGTCAATGTCTTAAATTTGCAAAATGGATTTAATTTTTTTGTGCTTCCTAGCTTTTCATCATTGGCATATTTAGTAAATGTGTTTTGTATTCCAGCCTCCACATTGTTGATGCAGACATTGAATAGAATGAAATCCCTCTGTAACAAACCTTTTGTTTAATTTATCTCTCAGAATTGCTTTCCAGGGAGTTCTACCTGTGCCACATCATATTTTTCTTTTTTTTTTTTTTTCTAGAATGTTAGTAACTGGAGATATTGTCCAGATCATAACATTTTTTGAGAAGCATTTCTTTTCTAATGTTCGTATTTGAAGACAATTACTATATTTTAGAGGGAAATTTAGATGTATGTGATCCAACCTGATTGAGACAGTGATACTGTCTGCTAATCTTTTCTTTTGTGCATTTAAAGACAACTTGTCCAGAACTTGTGGCAGTGACTAGCTACACTCCTTAACTGCATTTTACACTGTACATGTCACCAGCGAGGTTTCCCTTGCAGTAGCAAGTAGCAGTTAAAATGATTGCTGTATACAGAACTTTTCAGCATCAGGATGTCACAGCTCTGGAAAACTTTTCACCCAAAGGTAAGTCTTGGCTTCAGATTTTTGAAGCTGTTGCAGTGAGTCTCAGCAGGTTGCCTACAAAAATGACTACAAGTCATGTTTGCTGTTAATTGCTAGTAATGATAAAACAGTAGTGAGTTCTATTTCAATCAGAAGTAGATTGTTCTTATTCACCCATCATTGTAATTTACAGGTTCCAGTGAAACTGAGTAACTTTTGAGCCAGGGACATGCATATTATGAAAATGTTTACCTGAGCAGCAGTTCTTCTAGTTGCCTGGAAGAGAATTTACTGGTTTACCCAAGTAAGTTTTGCTTCTTCTGGTATTTCAGTCTGGAAAATAGGCTGTCTAATAAGATTTTCTGTAAAATGCAAGAGCTATTATCTTTTATGTGCAAGAGCCAGACAGAAAAAGAGTGAAAGTGTCAGGAGTGTCCCCTAGGCCTACAGAGTGCTGTAAGACATAGCAGCTGTCATAACTTTCTTGTGTTCTTAAGATGCTTTTTATTTTCTGTTAACTAGCGGCCTAATTTAGAATAATTTGCAGTCCTCTCAAGTAGGATGTTGCTTAAATTCTTACATAACATTAGAGTATATATTGGTTTGAGGTAGAATAGGAAAAGTTACTGTGTGAGTGGGAAAAGTTGCTGTGTGATGACATTACACTGATAGAGGTTAAGTCTGTAGGCCCAGCCAACGGCAAAAGTAGGAATAAAATTGTGAGCTTACTCATGGGCTATTTTTTTTTTTAACTCTTTATGTAGACAGAAGAAATCTCTGGCAACTCGGGTCTAGTGATGACAGAGAAGCTGAATGGAAAGTGTAGAGACCTGGTTCAACTAAATGATTTCTCTCTTCAGGTGTGTTGACTGTTTTCATGTGTTACTCTCTCAGTCAGCAAGAGTAAAGCATCTCCTCCTAGAGCCTGGTGCACCCATGATGGTGTACTGAGCATAAATATAATGTAAAGTCTCTGCTGCTCTCTGTGCAGAATGAGACCAAACGAAAGCAAGGGAAAGCCTGTATTCTTTCTTGTGTTTAGTATAGCATTCAATTGCTGCCTGTTCTCTGGAAGTACAGTAATCCCCTGCATATTCACGGTTTGCATATCTGCCTATTCAACTAATCGTGGTTGGATTTTCAGTGAGTTGTGAGACCGCGGACGTGCACAGAATGTCCCGGACCCCGGATTTCATGGCCAGGAAGCACCAAAGGCTGCTTCCTTTGCTTAAATGAGGTGCTAGCCACACTCTCAGGACCACCCCTCCAGACTTTATTAGTGGAGGGTGTGTGGCTACAGGTGGAGAGTAGTTGAATACTCGCGGGTTCGGTATCTTCATGGATTTCATAACTCACGGAACCTGCCCAGACCCAACTGCCAGCAAATTCTGGGGGATCACTGTATTTATAACCTGAAATTCTTACTCTACTTTGCATGTCCTAACGTTCCTAGTTGCCTCAGAAGGTAACTTTAAGTCCCTTCAAAGTTCTGCTACTGCTGAATAAAGTTTTCAAAGTGTGTAGGAGGCAGATTGTATGAATTAAGGGTCTAATTTGGACTGTCAGTATGATACAGTGATTCAGCCTTGAAAAAACTACTATTTTAGGGGGAAAGACTTAACAACAGAACTATTTTGGGATTTTGTTCAAGATGGCATGAATCTTCTTTCTGGGCAAATTCTAGAGCAGAAAAATCAATAACTCTTAAAGTATTTGTGGTCATGATCAATACTCAAGATCTCAATATGTATTGACTAAAAAAGTATAAAATGGATTGTTGTAAGGATAGGGCCTATTATAATCAGTCTCTAAGGACTTTGATTCTGCTATGAAGTTTACTGTTAAGTGGCTTCATGTATACTTTGCAAAGATCTAGGTTTTGACCCACAGCTTAAAGTCATCTTAGAAAAAAGGAGGGAGAGGGTTTGCCTTTTACTTAATTGTTTAAACTTAATGTCTTTACCTGCATTTTTTTCTTTAAAAATTAGTAATCTGTTAGAAAATGGTTGATAAAAAAGAGATTTCAGACATTAGAAGTGTNACTGCATCAATGGTTTCTCTCTCTCTCTTCCATAGGTTTGCACCATGTTCCTTTCCACAAACAGCAGCGGGATGCCTGGAGTTCTTCCTACCCCTTCTCTGGTAGGCCTGGGGGGCCTTCATAGCTTTCAGCCTCTCCATACAGGCCCTGGTCCGGCACACTACATCTTGCTACTAAGTTTTTTTTTAATTCTCTCCCAAATATGTTTATTCACAGAGGCATTCCTATCTCTGCAACCTTGAATCACTGGCAGCGACTGAGGCAAGAGCTGAGCTGTTATCCCCCTCGCTGCCAGAGGAGCAAAAAACCTAAACCAGGACACATTAATACAGTTCTGTGCCAGTTGTAAAAGTGGCAGTCATGCAGGTTGAACTGTGGCTCTGAGTGTCTACAAACTGATAAGAGATGCTGAATATACTGGCATAGTAGTGTGGGGAACTTTGAATGCCACATGAAAAATAATGCTGGGGTGGGGAAACAATGAGCAGATACAACTTCAGTTTCCAAAGGATAGAACAAACCATGATACTCATAACTGACTTGAGAGTGTCCTTCCCAGTTCTGTGAAGTAACTTGATGTTGATGAGAAATCTGGTCACATAGTTACCGGTGCTGTTTGGTACTGAAAGGAAATGGCTCCTTCAGGATGTGTGTGGAGGAACTGACATCTCTGACACCCGTTATTGTCTGCAAACAAGTTACTGTGAAAGTGAGGTAAGTGAAAAAAGGAGGGATATTTTGCAAAACGCTAATTAAAAATATTTTTTTTTTTTAATTCTCATCTATATTCTAATAATATCAATGTAAAAAACTTGTTAACTTACAGATGTAAAGAACTTGTTAACCTACAAATTTCCATTTGTAGGACTTAAGTACATTATGCTTTTAAATGTATATTAAATGAAATTTTAGAGGTAACCATTTAGGGAAAAGCTTAATATTTTGCTTAACCAAATAGTACTATTTATAACTTGTTTTGTGTACTGGCTCTTGTTTAATTAGCGAATATGTTTTTACTTTAGTGTTAGTGTATTTTCACACTGAAATTATCTCCTTGCAATTTTTGACCTTAGTTGCATGTATTTTTGCATACAGGCTATGGCTGAGAAATGTGAGGGTGGGCAGAATAGCAACTGTTGTTTGCTTGAGGAACTCCTCCGAGGAAGAGGAGAAAGAGAAGCAGTGTAGGAATAAGCTGTGAGCCAAAAAGTGACAGTGAAGTCTGGACGAGGGCAGAAGAGAGCAGGGAGCAGAAATAACACTACAGTCTTGCAAGGTCAAGGAAGGATCAAAATGATGCAATTTGAAAGTTCTTTTTTTTTTTTTTT
>WEKX01005959.1:99954-112592 GCA_013390025.1 Pitta sordida | reverse complement strand
TTTTTTTTTTTTTTTTTTCTTTCCAAATAAAACTGGTGTAGGGTTTAAAGCTCTCCATGTATTCTTTTATACTTGCTGGAAGAGAAAGACACAGACATAATGAGAAAATCACGTACTAGCTAGTTTGAGCTCCTGTCCTACATTGGTATTTTCTTTTTTGTGATAGGTTTCTCGAGTCAGATAAGTGTTTTATTAAGAGGCCCAAATATTAAATTAAGCATCTTCAGCTTTAGCACCATAAATCCCTAAGAGTGGAGTTGTCAGTCTTTTAACTAGATCTTAATTCTTAGTCATGGGAGTAGGACCCATATTTTCCAAGAAGTTTCCAATGTGAGTGATGAATAACTTTTATAACTGCAAAATCTTTGTTCTCGTGCCATAAAAGCCTCTGTCAGTCTGAAGCTTTATCATTTTTGTTGCTGACTTAACAGGGGTCAGATGAGAAGAGTAACTTATGAAATATTTTATGTTATGTATTTTCTACTACTGGTCATTTGGATTTGTTATAGCATCATGTAGAAAGGGACCTCTGGCAGTCAGTTAACTCAAACCTCTGCTTAAAAGTCAGTCTAACTAGAGCTGGTTGCTCTGGGCTTTGCCCAGAAATTTTAAATAACTCCAGAGATGGAGATGCGATAGTGTCCCTGAGCAACTTCTTCCAGTGTGTTTTACACTCTCATGGGGAAAGGGCTTTCCTTCTCACCCAGCAGAAAGGTTCCATTTTTCACAATGGGTTAATTTCTTTCCATTCTTATTGCTGTGTGCATCTAAAAAGAGTCTGATTACTCTTCTATGTACTCCCACATGAAAATTAATAGAGTAATGAGATCTGCTTGGTTGCTGCCTTGCCCTCAGACTGAGCAAAACTTGGCTATTTCTTATATGTCACATGTCCCAGCCCCTTTATCATCTTGGCAGCCTTCTTCTGACAGTTCCCACTATACCAAGGTCTGTCTTTTATTGGTAAGCCCAAAATTGGACACATAATCCAGATGTTGTCTCACCAGTGCTGAATGAGGGAGTGAAGGGAAATCACTTCCCCCAAGCTGCTTAGTAGCTCCTGCCAGCATAGCCTAACACTTGATTAGTCTGGTTCACTTCCAAAGGGCGATTGTTACCTGTTATTCAATACTGTGTCCACTAGAACCCTAGATCTATTTCTGCAGGGCTATGACCTAGCCACTCCATGTCCAGCCTGTCTTGTGTATTCTTACTTTACCTCAGATGCAAGTTTTTTCCTTTACTTAGAATCATGGAATCTTTGGGTTGGAAGGTGCTTTAAATATTCCAACCCTCCTACTGTGGGCAGGGACACTTTTCACTGGACAAAGTTGCTCAGTGCTTCATCCCAACCTGGGCTTGAACACTTCCAGGGTTGGGTGATCCACAGCTCCTCTGTCCCTCCATTATCACAGTAAACTAATTACTATGATTGATCTTCATGTGTTTCCCATCAATGCAGTTCTCTTGCCTCTAGAAGTTACTCAAAATAGAAACATTGTTCTCTGAAGTAATGATCTGTTTCTCCAGTTTGGGGCTGTCTCTAAACCTGCTGAGACCAGACTCTAGCTCACCATTCAGTTCATTAATACAGATCATTCAAAGCCATTGCCATCATTGCCAGTTCGTGAGTAACACCACAATTAATCAGCCACCAGTTAGATTTTGTAGAGCACCCCATCACCCATTCCATGTCACACATTGTGCCTCACATAACACTGTGGAAGAGCATGGGAAAGTCCTTGCTGATACTGGTGTGAACAACATCCACTGCTCCAGGGAAATTTGCTCAATCACCTTT
The DNA here is from genome assembly GCA_013390025.1 of Pitta sordida. Taxonomy (NCBI): domain Eukaryota; kingdom Metazoa; phylum Chordata; class Aves; order Passeriformes; family Pittidae; genus Pitta; species Pitta sordida. The sequence continues at coordinate 110,791 of WEKX01005959.1, read as the reverse complement.
TTGGGGATAGAGATGAGGCTTATCATCCTGTAGCTCCTTGAATCCTTCTTGAAGGTAGGTGTGCACTTTGCTTTTCTTTTGTGAAAATGGGAAGAAACATTACAATGGAGAAGATGCTGCTACATCAGAAGGTGCTGATGGAGAAATTTTAACTGCTCCCTGTTCCTCAATTTCGAAGAATATATGCAATGATTTTCTTTCACTGTGAACATTTCTAGTTTGTTGAGAGAAACAACTTATTGCCAACAGTAAACTTTTTAATGTGCTGTGATACATCTGTGACATCCAGTGTAAAGTTGGCCTTAAGCATGTGTTACAAATTTGTTCCTTTGTACATTTCTTATACAGCTGAGATGGTATGCTTCTACGGTGCCATGAGGGGTCCACTTTTTTTTACTGAACTGAGTTTAGTTGGTAAAATAGAACTTAAATGGAAATCCATTAAATAAGAGGAAGTCACATATTTGTCTTGTTTTTTTGTTTTGGTTGTTTGTTTTGGGTTTTTTTCCGCCCACTTCATGGTATGTTGAGTAAACCTATTCAAATTATTATTAGCCAGAAAGCTAGCACTTTGTATTTTTTATTCATATTGCATTAATTTTTATATTTAAATTGCAGACAGTTTCTTCAGAGCTCTTTAACTAACTACAGTGCTAATGTTATTAGACTGTTCACAGTTAAGTTATAGTGTAAAACTTTGTCATGTGTTAACATCAAGTAGCCTCACAGAGTTTGTAATGAAAGAATGTAACTGTTTTGCATTTCTTTTTCCTATTCCAAAGTTGAGTTAATGGATTGAACTTTTGATATAGATAAGATTATGTTGTGCAAATTTCAAAGCTTCTGTATAAAATCTTCCGTAGGCAAAGACAGAATCTAGGAAAAAAGCAGCAAATGTGCAGGCAAAGAACTGGTGTTTATGCCTTACATTTATTTGAAATGGACTATAAATGCTTTAAAATGCTAAGCAGGAAAACTTCAGAAAATGTGATCTCAAATGATTAGTTTGTGTATTTGCATTTCTTTTTTACTACTAAACGATTTTGGTTTTGTGAAATGAAGGTTTAAAGTCCACATTTTAAACTTGTGTCACAAACTTAAACTCAACCGTGGTAAAATGGTCATGCCTTTTTGTCAGGCTTTAAAGTCTGAAGATGTCCATTGAGATAATTTCCTGCAAGTAGAGAATTTAGCTTCCTAAATGAAAGGAGTAACAGAAATTATGTTTCCTAAGCAGCCCAGGCCCTCTGTAACTCATTACCTTCTACAACAAAACCTTTGCTTTGATTTCCAGTCTCCTGCGTCTCTTGGCTAAAGCTGATAGGTCAATGACCATGGAAATGTATGTTGAGTTTTGCAGCACTGCCTCTGACTTGTGCAGATTATTTTTTTATCAGAGTATATCTCTTTTCATTTTGTTTAAATTGCCGGATATCTGACAATAGGATAAAGAATCCCATTGTGATATGGGTCAGTACCAGGCACTGAGTGGTTGCTGAGCCTTTCTACAGAGTAATAGCAAAACTGATTGACTGCATCTGACTAACAGATTGCCTGGAAAGCTTAAGTGTGGCCACGCAGGGCTGTGGCTTTCCTTAGGTGAGCAGTAGGATCATAGAAGATTAAAGTTCTTGTTCCGTGCTCAGCTACTTGTATTCCAATCCATTATCAGGTAGTTTCTATGGAAATATTAAAAAGGTCAGATGAGAAGAGTAACAAATTGAAATGAATTGGAAAGTGCTCATAGCAAGAAGGTCATTTTAGTTACATTGATATTTTAAACAACATTGCAAGCTGTGTATCATTTCAGGCGGTAAATCTGTTACCATATGGCTAGAGGATCTTCAATTAGTGCCATAGGTGTGGATAACAAAAGAGCTTAAAAGGACATGGAAAAAGAAAGGTTTCTTTTCCACACTCACTTTTTCTTTTTTTTTTTTTCTATAAAGATTCCTCCTATTTCTTGTATTATCCAGGTTACATCCTACACTTTTGATTTACCTTTGCAGCCTGATGTTGCCCATTCTCCCACCCTGCTGTCCTTTCCATCTTGCCACCTCTTTTGCCTTTGTTTTGTATGTTTTTCTCGTGTGACTCACACCCCCTTTGCATTGTAGCTGCTTGCTTTGCATACAGAATGAGCTAGTTAGAGTGGTGCTAATCTCTGTTGGGAAGGTTTGGCAAGCTGCAGGCTTGAATCATTCGGTTCTTGAGCTTGTCTGCGCTGCTGAAGTTTGAAGGGGCTTTTAGTTGTTTGGCTTGGCAAGAGCTAACAGAATTGACTGGTTTAATCTATTCTAAATTATTTGTTTTATTGTTCCTAGTGGTACACAGAAACTGATAAGGAAAAATAGCTCTTCTTTTTTCCCTACCTGAAAAAACGGGGCACAGAAAAGATGCATTTCTATGTAACTGTTTCTGTCTGTTCCCTTAAGCTGCTGCTCAGAAGGCTTTTATAATCACTTCCCTTTGATTTGTGTTCAGTTTCTCCCAGGGTAAAGAATTAAACAATGGCGAGTTGTCTCAGTGGTCTTTTACTTTTATAATGTCTTGGGGAAGAGGGTGTTTAAGATTAGTGTCGACAGAGTTGGCAGAAAACGTTTGTGTTTTACCATGAGCTGTTGGACAGCAGTGCTGAAACCCAGTGCTAGCTGCCAGTTTCGTCACAGAATCACAGAATGACAGAATATTGTGAGTTGGAAGGGACCCACAAGGATCATCGAGTCCAACTCTTAACACTGTCTCCCTGGCGGGAAACGAACCCGGGTCTCCCACACGCCAGGTGGGGACACTTACCACTGTACTAACCTGAGCAGAGAGGAGAGGAGTCCTTCCCAGCAGGTGACGGAAGGTAGATAAGCCCTGGCTTTGTCCCCAGGCCACACAGGCAAAGGAGCTAGTACTTCTTAACCTGGAGAGAAAAGGTGATGGTTTGATGGGACTAAAACTACATATATGAAGTAAAGAGAACATAGGCCCAAGTATAGGGGGAGATATCCCTGGGGTACACAGAAGAAAACGTGATTTCATGATAGAAGCAATAAGCAAGGAAATCCAAATAGAACATCTGTTTGCATCAAGACAGTGAAATGCACATAGCTCTATCAAGCCAATTTTCAGCAGGTGTTTTGACTCCGGAGTGGCTTGTTCAATCTCAGTAGTCAAATTTTAATTTCTTTTAGATTTTTGAGAGCTAATTTTAAGCAGTTAGCTTTGCTTTATTTTTATCTTTTAATAGAGATTGGTTTGCTTTCTACTTCTTGAGTTCACATTTAGTATCTGAATTCTAATTTTTTTTCTCTGCGATCGTGAGTTAGAAATGAAAAGAAACAGCAGTTCCTGAAAAATGGTAAATGTGTAATTCCAAGACCTAGAGCCCCATGAGCAAGGTGGTGTGTAAATGCACACAAGCTGACTTTATTATGTGGCTGTTCTCTTCCTCTTCTTTCTCTTTGGGACCCTTTAATTCTCTTCTGGCCTGCTAGTTTTATTGCTCAGTGATCAGCCTGTGCCTGCATGGTAGGGGCAGTGGCTGCAGCAATGATTGATGTGGAGATTCAAGTGCTAGACACAATGAGTGAGTGTTTCATGGAGCGGTTAGTCTGCAAACCTGAAGAGGAAGAAGCAGTTTTATATGTGGTTCTGACCATCGTGTGCAGGATCTGCTTCAGGGTGTTACTGTTGTTGTGTAAAATGTATTTGCATCCCTGAAAGGATTGTCTACCTCTGTCGCTGAAAATCCCCTGCTTTGGACGTTTGTTTTTTACAGGCAACAACTTAAAAAACATATTGCCGACAATTTATAAAGTTAAAATCCTTGCAACTGGCATGGTAACTACTTGAAGATACCATGTGGGAATCTTGGAGAAAATTCATGGACTCATAAGATAATAAGTCCGAAAAGGAACTGTTGTGGCATAGCCAAACAGCAGGGTAAGAGGGGGTTACACAAAGTAGTTTTCACTAATTTTTAAAAGTTCAAGTTTTGTCTACAAGAGCAAAATACAAAGGTTCATAAATTCTAGCAGGATAAGGGAAGAATGCGGTACAGCTAAGAAAGATGTTTGAGGAACCATTTGCAGGAGGTATAAAATAAATCTTTTTGAAACACACAGTGAACAAGAAACCAGTTAGAGAATGCATGGGGCTAATAGATGATCTTTCCTTCTATCCTCTGAAAATAAAGCTTTTTCAAAAGAGAAGCTGTTGTTTTACCTCTTATGTCTGGGTTCGTTTTGTGGCTTTGAGGAAGTTCTGAACTGGACCTTTTCATTGTGGAGGATATATTAAAGGATCTCTATTCAAGTTGAAGTGTTGGTAGTAGCAATTACGGAACAAGTTTTTAAAAAGGGTGTATAAACCAAATGTTTTTTAGAGGTGCCGGTTGCCAGAACTAGATAGTATTGAAAGGAGCTCAGGAATTAAACAACCAGACTACTAAATACAGATGTGGGCTCCTCCTTAAAACTCGGACAATTTGGAAGTAATTTTTAAAGACTTGTACTACTTAACGATAAGCTTGACATCCACCATGGGAAAACTGGGAGAAACTATTATAGGAAGTGATGGATAGTTGTCTAGTTGAGCACAATAAGAGGCCTGTGTCATTTTTGCAATAGAAAATCATGCCTTAATAATATTGTAGGATCTTGGAAGGAGTCAAAAAACATGTCCTCAAGTGAAGTTATGTTATGGTAGTCTATTTCAGGTAAAACCAGCACCCATATTTATCTTTGTGTGTTTTTTTCCAATCTCAGACCTCTTTCTGGTCATAATCCTAGGAAAAGATTCCAAATGAAGAAGAATTTATTCTTCAATCTCATGATACACTTTTTTTTGTCACTTAAGTTTTAGTCTTCTAGATCTGAAATGCTGCTGTGAGGAGAGGAATCTTTTAAGTGTCAAATTCAGCAGCAGTATCTTGTGATTGAAAAACTATTAGAGCTAGCTTAGGCTTTTTCTCGTGTTTTGTTCAGAACAGATTAATGGCCTATGCAGTTTTCCAACAATATAATCCTCTGAATTATTGTTGATGCTTGTGTGATTGTGTTGAAAAAATGTAACTGAAAGGTGTGCAGAAATTCATGCTGTAAACTACGTAACTAGCTTTATCTACTGCTTGTACAGGGATGGTGGTAAGCCAAGGGTCTCGGTGGGGCTTCGCAGTGTGGTGCTTAGGCTTGTTGTGAGTACTGGTTGTTTTCTTTCTGAACTGTGTTGTTAGCCCTGCTGCTGCAACTTTAATAATTTTATTATTGTTGGTTGGGGTTTGTTTGGTATTGCTGGTGATGAGGCTTTAACTAAGTGTTTATGCTGTATACTGAAGCCAGGATGTTAGACTTGATAGTCCAAAACGTAAGTGAAATTCACTCTTAGAAAATTGAACTGTAGGGTGACCCATCAACAATTCACACAGAGGTTCCTTTCAAAACCCTACGCACATTCATAAAAGGGAGATGATTTTGTTTTGTTTATTTACTTGTTTGCTTTCCTTGTGATTTGGAGGAGCAGGTTAGATGTGGAAAAACGTGGAAAATGTAGTTGAAGATATTGATAGTCAGAAGTCCCTGAGTTTGGAGAAGTTGGGGATAAAAGCTGTAAGGAAAATGGCATGCGTAGAAATATGGAAAACTTCAAGACAGAAATTCTGAATTTGACACAGGAGTTAAAAGACTTTGAAGGCATGGAAGTGGACATTATATGTGAAGTTCATTTTATGAACACACTTGAGATGGAGTTTATGGAATGCCTGAGAAAAGTGTGAGTATTTAAATGGATGAATTAATAATACTTTTATAATGTAGAGCTTTTTCTCTTTCTTGTTTGAGATGAAAATAAAAAGGTTTTCAAGGCACGATGAATGAGGAAACTTACTTCTTGGCTGCAGCAATTCTGGTATATCAATAGCAAGTTCCCTACTCTGTGACAATTTTTAATTGATGTGGGAGAATGGATACAAATGTAGAATTTAAATGGTATAATGTAATTTCATTTTCTGATAGGAGCTGGATCTGACATTGGTGGTCTACAGTGAAGGTCTGCTGTGTGCTCCTTCCCTTCAAGATATTTCAAATGCCTCTCAAATACAGGATAAGCTGACATGACGTCACTAGCCTTGTGATAGAGTGATTTGTTACTTACTAGCTCATCATAAGTATGCTCTAGATATTTTGTATGGCCAGTGCAAGAAGTCAACAGGCAAAGGTAGTTCTTAAAGTTGGCAAACTCCTGGGTTTGCTTAAAACCAGAATGTCTAGAGGACTCTTGTTTTAAGAGCTTGTGAGGGAGGACTTACGGAACAAGAAGAAAAAGGGCCATGGTGGCAACACAGTGTTGCAACCTTAAGTGGATTGCGGCGGTGGAAGTGGAGCAGATGGAGGTAAGGCTGTGGGTGTTTCTGAGAGACTGGGACCTTTCAGAACTGAGATTGAGTGGGGAGGAGAAACAGAAGGATATGTGTACCTCCGCAGTGAAATGGAATGGAGAGTGCTGAAGGTTTTAGGAGGAGTTTTGAAAACTGGCTACAACTTTATGTATCTATTTATTCTTTAAATTAGCAATTCAATGCAAATTGAACTGCCATCATTAGAACACAGAGGTAGAGTTTAAGTCTATTGCTTTTTAAAACTCATAAAAGGTGAACTTAATCTATTTTTCCTGTGTTCAGAAATAACTCAAATCCTTGAACTCTTAGCAGTTGCCTATCCAAAACTTATACATTAACAGAGTCCTTGTTGGACAGTGCTCATTTTGAGAGTTGTTGGTAGAGAAATAATTTATAATAGTAGAAATAAAATCCTTGTAACTTTTCAGAGTAAAATGCAAACTCTTGAGGGAGTGAGACAGGAAGTTTCTGCATGCCCGAGTTCTTTCATGCTTTTACAGGTTTTGACACATCAGTTTCAAGTTTCTTGGCCACGATTGCCTGTATAGCACTCCAGCTCAGGCTTATGCAGACACTTGCACTGCCATAGATGGATTATAAATCCATTGAATCAAAATGATCATCATGTAATACAGTAAAATTTGTGTGAAATTTCTGTGAGCCGCATGTAGATGTACCTTTTAATCCTTTCTCTAATAAAAAGGCATTTTTGGCTCGATGAGATGTCAGTATGAAAAGTACTTGCGCATAAAAAGATGTGCTTAGATACCTCTGCCATGGGAAATCCCTTTCAGCTGAAGTTCTGAATCTGCAAATTCTGACAGCTTTTTATTTAGTGGTACAGCTGTTAGTGCATGCACATATGGTAATGATGCTCAGTAATATTACCTGTGAGTTCTTAAATGTGAATAAAGCAGAGAAATCCTTTACCTTCATTTGGTATTTTTGAGATAAACCACGCTGGCCCTTGAAACTGTAATTTTAAATCTTCAACTACAAGGCTTTTTAAAAAATGATGGATTTTATTTTTCTTCATAAATGCAGGGCAATCTCTTAGGACCTTGAATCAAACTGTGCATTTAGGTGGAATTGCTTCCTATATGCATCCACATCTCCATTTTTACATTGAACATAAAGATCAAACTTTTCAATCCCTGAAACTAAAGATGGTACTAAACCAAAACAAATCTCACCTGAATAAACCTAGGAAAACCTCAGGGTGAAGGAAAGTTAGTTACAAGGCTAGAAAACAAATTACTTTTTGCTTCTCATGTTATTCAAGTGTGCTGGCTTTTCCTTGGTCCTTCTTCCAAACCCTGTTCCTTCTTCTCTCTGACTGGTTGCCCAGCTTGAGACAGTCCGCACTCTTCATTTTGAGATTTTACCTCAGAGTCCCTGAGAAAATCTCCTTGTTCAGTCACCTTTTAAAGTTTGATGGTGGTTTTGCTTTCTGAAGCTGTCAAGAACATTGTCAGTCTTATCTGCCCTATAGCTGCCCTACTTGCCGTCTGTCCCTATCTGTCACATGTGCTTCTTTTCTCTGCTTTTAATGACTGAGTACTTGGTATTTAAGGAAGAAGTCTCCTTTCTTTTCCAGCATCTCATGTCCGAAAACTGCTGGTTTAGTCTTTGTCACATGGCATTTTATGAATTGCAGAGAGTTTTATGGTATACTGTAAAATGTAACCTCATGAAGTAATGAAGATATCAAGTTGTGTAAAGCATGGTCATGAGTTTGCATCTTCTTGGTGGAATATTAAATCTGGGTTTGCCATGTTTCTGTTTTCTTGTGTGCTTGCCCACAGATGCTTTTACTTCGTTATTTATGCTAGCTACAGACTGGAAAAGTATATACAGTATAAAAAAAAAAGTATTTACAGGGGGGTGTGAAGTGCAAGAGGGCCGACTGTGTTTACTCTTAGTAAATAGTCACCCTAAGTGACTATACATTCTTTACAGCTGCTAAATGACTTTTTTTTTCTTTGAAACTTTGATCAGAGCAGTCAAGTGGTCTTTTATTCCAATTGTGTCAGCTCATATTCCTTTGCAACTCCTATGTTCTTGTATAAGTGTGCATGTATTTTAGCTAGAAGAGGTAAGAAGTGTATTGTGGAGAAGAACTTGTTACCAAAAAAAAGGTCCTTAATATTTTGGAAGTGTGTAGCAAGAAATTTTAAGCTAATGATGCCTCATTAATTTATTTTTTTTCTGTTGAAAGTAGGTCAAGACTGATTTTGACCCTGTTAAAATAAGGGTGGATTATTAACTCGCTTGACTGGCTACTCAGTACAAAGAAGGGAGTGGGGAGAAATGGCCAAAGTATTTCTCTTCTCTCATTCTCCAGACACAGGCATTAATAGTATTGTTCAGTACTGTGTCTCAAGCTGAAGTGCCTGCAGGGGAAACAGCCAAGAAGGGGCAGGTGGACAAAGAGCTCCACAGCTGCAGTGAAGGTACTTCACTTTGTTGTGTTTCCTGGGAAGGCAGGTGGGAAATCCCTTGCTCTATTTCTTTTTCTCCACTGCAAGATATGTACTGGCCTTATTACTGAGTGTTCTGGATGTAAATAACAGCGACATAATGACACCGTAAAATCTTTTTATTTGACATTAATAGAAGCAAACTTTGTACCTGCAGCTGATGGTATGAATGCCTAATTCTTTCACTGATTGCAACAACTGCTCTTGCCCTGAACTGAGGAATTGATCAAATGTACAATTAACTGATAAATTTAGTATGTGCAAGCTTAATTACATGCTACCCTGCTTATGAAAAAATTACATACAAGCTTTGTTGTGAGACTTGAGGCTTCATTTTGTTTAAATTTGAGAATGCTGTAATTATATTTTCGCAGATTAGCAGATTATTTGATGTTCAGTTTTGAAGACACAACTAGGCATCATCTTGGTGCAAGGAGGATTGAAATTGCCTAGTATTTTAACATAATTGTCTTAGCCCAGCTAATTGCTTTGGAGAGAATGGTTTTTCAATGCTGACAAGTCAGGAAAAATATTAATTCTGATTGATATGAAATTAAGGGTCATTTATGTTTATAGATATGGATGAATGAAACTTTGAAGCTCATCTGTTCTAATTTAGGAAATGCTTAATGCGTGTTTTTGTTATTGCCTAGCCTGTAGGCAAACTGTTCCTCCAGCACCAAATCATCCCAACTGAATTTAAACTTTATGCTATGAAGATGCAGGGGCCACCCTGGGATCTCCACAAGTGACACCAGTGAAATAAAAATAACTTGGTTCCTTCAAGACAAGGTCTATTTGTCCCTCTCTTGAAAATCTCAGGTAACTACATCAGAGATATCACAGAACCATAGGCTTTAGATTGGTAAGTCTTCCAGATGACAACTGGCAGTGTTGACCTGCTTTCAGTATTTCAGAACATGGGTAGTGGCTCAGGCTTCTGACTTGTGGGTGATATTAACAGTAAGATAGTGTTTATTGAGTAAGGGAGTAACTTATGATGGAGCTATGGTCTCAATTGCCACTGTTTGAAATCTATTGGAACTTTTCTGCAGTTATGAGTGTTTCAAAATCTACCCACAATAAAGTTTTTTTACTATTGGCACCAATATCTGCTGTCCTACCTCTAGTACAGAGATTTCTGTAAGTGGCAAACGTGGTGAAGAGACAGGGAACTTTGTCCATCTTTTATTTGCTTTGGAAAGTAAGCATAATGGTAGTTTGTTAGAGAGTTACAAATTTCAGATTTTCTTTCAATATTTACTTTAATATTCCAGGTTTGAATTTATATTTTTTGTATCTATAATTGTTAAACATAGAACAGTGTTCTGCTAGAATGACATAACTGCAAGACTATGTGAAATGTGAAATGTTTTTACATTTTATTATGTGAAATCCTTTTACAAAATTTTTCTATGTGTTTCACTAATTTTCCAGAGGAATGTTGGTCTAGTTGATTTATAATAGCTGTAATTATTTTCTTGTAGAATATGGTATAAAATGTGTTTGATTTATTTTGTAAACTAGCTGTCAGAGTATTTTTTTCTGTTCTCTGTGACTGGATATTATTCATGGAATAAAGCAGGAAATAAATCACTGTTGAGATACTAGCTAATGAGATAGCTTTTCTGTAAGTTTAAAGGTTGTAAGGAGCAAAATATTGAACGGTTGTTTGTTGGGGTTTTTTTGTTGTTTAGTTTTTTAAATGCTGAATGAACTCATGTTCATGGTAGTTTACTCTTTGGCCACAAAGAACAGCATTTTGGTTTCAAGAGCTAATAATTTTCAGTACAAATGTTTCTAGGAATGAGCAGACATCTTCAGATTTGCACTGAGGCCAGGAAGATCATTTTGTTGGAGATTAGAAGTAAGAGTGAATAGTTATGACCCTTAAAAATTGAATTGCACAGTTCGCTATGTATTTAGCCTTTTTTTATTTACTTATGTATCGTTGTTTGGCATTACTAAGAAA
>WEKX01005959.1:79072-99936 GCA_013390025.1 Pitta sordida | reverse complement strand
GTAATATTGGAGTACTAGCTTTTTTAAAGTAACATTTTTTCAAAGTGACTAGAAATTGCAAGTGTGTAACTTCAAATAGGGACTCCATTTTCAGAGCTGAAGACAGGAATCAGCTGTATAAATGTTGTTTAGAGGCTTTTTAAGTTTCTTTAAAGTATTCATCCTAGTTCACTAAATGATGGTTCTAGTTCCCTTAGGGTACACTAGGCACTTGCAACTGACTGGTAGGTGAGATGAAGGTGCAGATTTTTTTAGACCAGTGTACTTCAGAGCAAAACCTAGAGACAGAGGCAGAAGGGGCTGTTATCTTAGGATGCCTGAAATAGAACTTTTTGTCGGCATTTAAACTACGTGCTGTATCTTATTTGACCCCAAATGTCTTCTAAGGATCACTGGATTGAGTAGAAGTGACTTTGCATACCCAGTTAACACAGTTTGAATCCACTTTTGAAGTGATCTTAAATATTATCAGTGGTATATATGTAAGGAGAGAAATAACTGTACTTCTATTCCATCTGCAAAAGTTTGACTTCATGAATTTTCTTGGACTGTACTAATTTCTGTTTCTACCAGATGTGTATTATTGCTGCCTAATGATTTCAAGGTCATGTTACACATCCAAGATTCTGTTGTGATTTAAATACAGACACACCTGAGAATAGAATTCAGTATACCGTGTCTTTTGTGGAATCTATGGTTAATTTGATTAAAAAAATGTTAATAACTTAAATATCTATTATGTATTTTGGAAAAGTTGAAATGTGGGAAGAAACTGCCTAAGAGGCAATACTGAGTGTTTCAACATTTTGAAATCAGTTTCTTTGTTTATACCCTAAGTGCCTTACCCAGTGGAGGCTGCATCTGTCTCTGTGGAGAAATGCAGGCACATTAGGTTTAGTTTTGTGCACATCTGCAAGTACATAAGTGTTCCTCAGGCAGAATGCTTGTTTTCCTTTCATGCTTGATCCTTATGGTAGTGTGAATGGTTGCACATATAAATTAATTGAAGCCTAATGCATTCAAACAATAGCTCTTAATAAAATGCTTTTTTTAATAGGTAACATTTGAGGATTTTTAAAATGAAAGGGTAAAATGTCAATAAAAATAGTGAAATAATACAATGTTCAGTATTTTTGATGTCTTTCACCTGCTTGCATAATAATATAATGAATGATTAAAGAAGTTTCTAAATTCATTGTCACTCTACTTTGATGATAGAAAAGCAACAGTGCTAATTGTAAATGTTGTATTAAATTGACATTGAACACTTAAGAAATCTCATAATTTAGATGGTGGGTATGTTTTTAATTTACCCCTTTTTCTCCTTGTATGAGGGCAATGTGATGCAACCTCCAGTTGCATAATCACTTGTGCATTTCTTTTTCCACTCAGTCCTGCCTTGTTTAGTGAAGTAGATAGATGATATTCACTTCCTAAGATATTAATCAATATTTTATCTTAGTCTGGTTGTTCATTTTGAGCCTCAGGTTCAGTTTACTGTAGGCTATTAATTTTTGTGTAGGTTTTTCTGCGGTGTTTATTGCTGTAATGTTTGTGTGCCTCACAAAAAAGCCCCCTCAACACTCTTTTGAGGTCAAGAGATGATCTGGGATGTGCTAAAATATAGAATCATAGAACCATGAACTGGTTTGGGTTGGAAGAGACCTTCAGAGATCATCTAGTCCAACCCTACTGCCATGGACAGAGACACCTTCCAGTAGACCAGGTTGTTCAGCCTGGCCTCAAGTGTTTCTAGGAAAGGACTTTCCTGTATCTCTGGACAGTTTATTCCCTTGTGCCATGTGTGGTGTCCCACCACCCTCATTACTTCATATCCAATGTAAATGTATTCTCTTTTAGTTTATACTTGTTGCCTCTCGTTCTCTTACTACTGCGTCACTACTGATAAAAAGCCTCTCTTTGCCTTTTGTATAAGTCTCCATTTAGGGTTGTGTCCTAGGGTGGTGTGTATATATTCCATATCTTTGTGTTTGGGCTTCAATTTATGAGGGATTTTGTTGTGGATACTTGTCCTTAGGAACACCAGGGTCATTTTCTCTCTCTATCCAGAAGACGAGAAAAAAAATCCGAAAACTGAGAAGCGGCAGTTGAAGGAAAAAAAAAAAAAAATTTTAGGGTAGTTCACACAGCGGCGGCAGAGGCAGGGAGCTGGTTGGAGCTCTCTGACAGCTACAGTTGTGTGGGACTGGAGAGGGGCTGTTCTGGTGGAGTTTTCTCCAGCTTTTGGGAGAGCCCCATGTATTTTTTTCTTTTTTTTTTTTCTTGTTTTCTTTCTTTTTCTTTTTTTTCTTTTTCCTTTTTTGTTTTTCCTTGGACATATTTCTTGCTGCACTCCAGCCACTAGAAGAGGGGAAGAGGGCCTGCAATTCCCTTCCCCTGCCCTCCGGGGGTTCTTCCTCATCATCTCTTGCTTTCCCCTGGAGTGCCTGCATCAGGACTCTCAGCTCTAGCTGTTCTCTGTGCACCTGAGGAGTTTCTTCTGGGACTGTCTGGTGGAATCTCATCGAGACCGACAGGACTCTTCACATTCAGGACTTTCCACATCACAGGACTATTTACATCACTGGACTTGTGGGATATCTCAGGTTTTGTTGTTTAATACTATTGTATCTTAACTTGTCTGTTTACTAAAGTAAAGAGTTTGTACTTTTCACACTTTCCTTGGTTTTTTTCCGAACCTGGTGAGGGCAAGGGGTGGTATATTTTGGGTTTTTTTCTTTGACTCAGCCCCAATTTGCTTCAAGCCTCATCAGATTGAAAGGTTGCAGTAAGGCCTCCCTGGAGCATTCTCTTCTCCAGACTGCACATCCCAACTCTCTCAGCCTTTCCTTAACAGGAGAGGTGATCCAGCTCTCTGATCACCTTCTTGGCCTTCCTCTAAACTCCCTCTAACAGAGCTGGATGAAGTATACCAGCTGGGATCTCAGAAGAGCAGAGCAGAGTGGGAAATCACCTCCCTCAACCCATTGGGCACGTCTCTTTTTACGCAGGCCAAGAGACAACTGGCTTTCTGGGCTGCAAGTGCACATTACTGGCTCATGTCCTGTTCTTCATCTGCCAATATCCCCAAGTCCTTCTCTGCAGGGTTGCTTACAATCCAATTGCAAGAATAAAGTGAAAAAAATACTGTGTTTTAGTATTTGACCTCTTACTTAGCAACTTCTGGCTTAGGTTGGCCTAGAATTCAGTTTTATTAGCCACTTGGAGAACTGCCAAACTTATCACAGCATCTCCCTTTTTAAAATGCTGTTTTTACTTGCCTCTGTAGTTCCAGACCCACAGGAAAAGATTGTCTTTTACTCCAGTTAAGCCACTGACAGACACTAATAATAAAATACTGATAGAAATTCACTGGTTTGAGGAAAATTCTCTTTAAGATGCTTGGACTCAAATTTATTATAACTTGGAGTTAAAAGAGCTTCCTATCAATCTTGCATTTTCAAATCAGATGTGTGAACATGTTCTAGACTTAACTTCTTTTATGCTCCTTGCCAGGTTTTATTATAGGCTATTAAAAATAGTGCCACTAATTACTGAAGGGAATGAAGGTGATCAATGTTGGAATAAATGAATAACTATTGTAAATGGATGCATTACTAAATATCAGATCTGTATCCTGCGTGAAAGACTTCTCCGTCTATGTTACATCCTTGGAGATGGGTTTAAGTCTAGCTGGAATGTTTTTCTCAAAGTGACTTTATATCAAAATAGGTGTTCTTCCAGAAATTGGTAGAAGTCCAATGTTTGTGCATTGTCAACAACTGAGGCAATTGGATGTAAAAGTTCAACCACAATGTCTTTCACTTTATCTCATATGCAAGCAGTAGCTTTAAGTGTTCTGAAAAGTCAGAAAAATATTTCTTATATATGTGAATCTGTTAAACATGTTGTTTTTGAAACAGGCCAGTTTAGCAATTTGAGGTTAAGTTTTGTGGTGTTCCTTTACTTCTAGTTTCTATGTTTGGCCAGTTTCTCTGGGTCAGATAGACCTGAATGTAGTGGGACTTTGTCTTGTTCAAATAACTGCTTCAAAATTTTATTATTTTTTATTTATGATGTTTTCAAGAAGTTATTCTGTTACCTCCCTCTTTGCCATGCTGTTGTACACAGGAGTTAGCTCCCTTGTTGCCTGTTGTGATGCAGATGTAGTAGGAGTATGCTGTTCACAGGAGTGAAGAAAATTGCAGAAGTCAGTACGCTGTCAACAGTTTTTCTCAGAGCCGGTGTGGTATATGAGGGCCTGGTTGTGTTTGAAAGATAATGAATTTAACAAATAGAAACTCTTCATCTCCTGGCTCTTTTGCATTTTAAAGACTTGTGTTCTATTTCTTAGTTTTATACCTCACCAGCAAGAGTGTTTTCTTTTTGTCAGTTTTTAAGAGATTCTTATCTTTGATTAGGAGTTACGTGAATAACATTGTACAGTTTATTTCTTGTCTGATGGAAATGTTGTTTGTAATCACTTACAACATTGTCATCTTGTACTTGTAACTTTTTATTATTCCTATGAGAGTATGCAATTATTAAGGAAGGGCTTATAATGAGATAAAAACATTTTCAAATGTGTAGTGCGTAAATAATTTCAATGTTATCACAACACTTCAGAAAAGAAGCAAGCCTTCTATATCAACAAGTAAAGAAAGTAACCTTTAGCTTCTTTAAAACAAATTTTCCAGCTGTACACTTCCTTGGAGTTCATATGGAGACTTCAGTGTGACTTTAAAAGAAAGAAATGCCTGTTTCAGTATTCTTAGTATGCTCTGTGGCTTGAAAAAATTACTTGGTGGTGTGAAAAAAACAAAGGAGTAAGTTAAGTACCTAAGGCTTTTTTTCCTTTTGAAACCAGCCTTTATAATGTCACAGAATCACAGAATATTATGAGTTGGAGGGGACCCACAAGGATCATCTAGTCCAACTCACCATCTAACACCCGTACAGAGACAGAAAGCACATCCCAGAGCGGTAACACAAACTTTGTTCCCTCACAGTCTAGCAGGCCACTCTGAGCCAGAAGGGACCCAGGATCATCCAGCCCTACACCCCCCAGCTAGACCATGTCACTAAGCTCCTCATCGAGTCTTCTCTTAAACACCTCCAGGGACGGTGACTCCACCACCTCCCTGGGCAGCCCATTCCAATATGCAATTACTCTCTCTGTGAAAAACCGCTTCCTAACATTAAGTTTAAACCTCCCCTGGTGTAGCTTGAGGCCATGTCCTCTCGTTCTGATGTCGTCAGCCTGGAAGAAGAGGTCCACACCCATCTTGAAGTCATGGAAAGCAAACTCATCCAGAGTTGCTCAAAAGTGCCAGAAGTGTTTGAGGCACTTCTGTGGCAGAATCATTGAATGGTGAGTTTTCAGGGAAGGCATTATTATCCCCGACCCACATTTACATTGTTTTCCTACGTGCCTGTGTAGCCCAAGCTGTAGCTCCAGTTACGTATTGAGTCTTCAAAAAGAACGGCAATTTTTATATTAGCATCATGGTTATTTTTAAAATTTAATTTAAATTAAATTGAATATAAATATGTAAAACTACTCAAGATGGACTTCCTTTGCATAAAATGCATGGGAAGGGAATTTGACCAAATAATCTTCTAGAGTCATAAGGTAGGTTTTTATAGTGTACTTGCAGAAAAGAAAAACTCTGGTAAGTCTTTTAACTTTACTAAATTCTAGACATGCCTACATTATAATTGGAATTGTAGAAGATGATTGTATTAGCAGTCAGCTTTGTATCAATATTGAAGTCCATTTCTGGTGGAATTGACATTACTGAAAGGAAGTTTTTAAAAAATCCTCTTGGTGGAAAGTGAACTGACTCAGTGTGCAATAACATAGGAACAGTTTAATATTTAAGAAATGCATTTGGAATTAAGGTTCAGCAGGTATTCCCACTGTTCCATTGGGTTTATCTGTTTTATGTAGCTGTTGTATTTCTATAACTTGAATATCCTGCTGAAGACTGAAACAAAATTTGAGCTAGTATTTTTTTAATGCTTTTGATTCAGTATAATATTAATCAAAATGACTTGGGGACTTTTTACATGGTATGGGTACAAAAAGCAGATTCTGGTTGCCAGTGTTGTGAATGGTCGGTCACTGCTTTTTCTTACAACAGAAAGCAGATAAATTATTGAAATTATGCAAAGTTTGTTCTTCTGTGAGTCCATTGTTAAAATGTTAGCCAGATTTTGAAGTGATCTGTGTGCACTCTACCTAATGAAGGAAGAAAGTTGCAAATAGAGCACAGAATCACACAGAATATTATGAGTTGGAACGGACCCACAAGGATCATCTAGTCCAACTCACCATCTAACACTCGTACAGAGACCGAGAGCACATCCCAGAGCGTAACACCAACCTAGATCCCTCACAGTCTAGCAGGCCACTCCGAGCCGCAAGGGGCCCAGGATCATCCAGCCCTACACTCCCCAGCTAGACCATGTCACTAAGCTCCTCGTCCAGTCTTCTCTTAAACACCTCCAGGGACGGCGACTCCACCACCTCCCTGGGCAGCCCATTCCAATATGCAATTACTCTCTCTGTGAAAAACCGCTTCCTAACGTTAAGATTGAACCTCCCCTGGCGTAGCTTGAGGCCGTGCCCTCTCGTTCTGGTGTCGTCAGCCTGGAAGAAGAGGTCTACACCCATCTGGCTGCAACCTCCCCGCAGGTAGTTGTAAACAGCAATGAGGTCACCTCTGAGCCTCCTCTTCTCCAGGCTGAACAATCCCTTCACAGAACCTTCACATTGACCTTCATACTGTCTCTGTTATTTTAAAATTCTGTGTTTATTTTGGATATATGATTATTTAAGCACATATGAACATGTGCCTATACTCTGCAATTCTGTCTGGTTTACCCTATGTAGTTTTCTTATGTAACTTGCTTTTTAAGACCTTATCATAAGAGTATTTCTTTGTATCACAGAATGATCTTGGACTATGGGCAACCTGATCTAGGGAAAGATGTCCCTACTGTGGCAGGAAGGATGGATTAGCTGATCCTCAAATTCATTCCAACTCAAACCATGCAGTGATTCTCTGATGTAGATTGGTAGGGTCCTCTTTAGATCATCAGCCCAAGAGGTCTCAGTCAGGAATATTCTTGTTGCATGGTTAGATTTTATTGTATTTCTTGAGGGTAACTAGTTTATAGAGGTTGCTTTGTGTTGTTCTGAGGCTTGTGCGTACCATTGAACCTTTTGGTGTGTGGTTAATTATTTTTATAACATTCACTTATGCACAAAGATGAATTATTTGAGATTTTTTCATATGTAGTCATCTGTGGTACATATTTGTGTGAATGTACTGGTTTGTGTGCTTCTGTGTACAATTTAGCATTGTATCTTGAAATAATTTATTAAATTATAAGAATTGCCTCCTAAATTTTAGTAAAACAAAACATCCCCTGAAATGAACCAAGACCTCTTATCTACCTGATTTGTAACAAGTTGAAACATGCTTAATCCCTAAACTAATGAAGTATTTTTATATGAAGATTACAGCAGTACTTCCTTAAGATAGAGTGAGTAGTAGAAAAAGTACATTTTAGAAAGTTGAAGACATGTTTGAATCATATAGTTAGAATTCCTTATGTATAACAGAACAGTAGAGCTTATTATTTTTGATAATATCTACTCTGAATCTGCCATGGATAACTTCTGGGAAAATAAGTGCTATTTAAAAATGTCTGGTTGGAAGATTATTGAAATGTGGCAGGCTTTTATTTAAATGATATAATAAACTGATTTTATGTATAAGCATATGGAGAGTAAGATTAGTCAAAGCCCTACATGCCTACAGTAATTGATTATAGTAGTCAACATCTCTCAAACTCTAGGTTAAGTAATACAGTTATTCCCCCTCCATCGCGAGGAAAGGGACAGGCCAATGCCGTCGCAAAACCCTAAACTCATAAAGAACTGCAGGTCATTAATATGCATGCAGGCCACACCCATTGCCCCACCCCCTGGAACTCTGGAGCTCTGCAGACAATTTTCCTCTCCTTCTTGTGGTCTCTTGGCACAGGCGAGCAAATGGAACCCTTTCTGAGTGGCTGCTGTGGGACCGTGTATGCTCACAGCCCAAACCCTGCGCCGCTCCCCCCCAGCCCGGCCCGGCCCAACCCCAGTGCTCACGCCGTCTCCGGGTCTCCGCGCTGCCCCGTGCGTGCTCGCCCTGCCTCTGCAGCAGGGAAGGGGTGTCCCTGAACTCATGTCAGTATTCTTGGAGCCTGGAAAAACCTTAACTTTGCAGCACTGACACCCCGTGCCGCTTATGGTGGTGGGGGATGTGTTGGTATGGGAGTTTCTTTCCCTTTAACATCCACCAGTCCCAGCAGAGGCAGCACTACCCGGGCTTTGATGGGGCTTTGAGTAACAAGGGATGGCATATCTCGTGGCGGTGCTGCACTGGGACTCAGCGGAGCACACAGGACCGGGACAGGGACCGGGGCACGGTGCCTCACGGCTCTAAACGCCATTGTGAGCTGCAGAAACCTCCCCCCCCGCCTCGACCCCGGTGTGGCGTCCGCGGGCAGGGGCCGGCGCAGGCAGGGGCCGATCACCGGGGGGAAGCGGTGCGAGGATTGGGCTGTGGGAGCGCGCTTGCTGCAGCCTGGAGAAGCTCACAGGGTGGGGGAGATGGCGATCTCGGGTCAGTTCTTTCCCTTTAATATCCACTGGTCCTGGGAGCACTGTCCATATGGTTCCACAGGGCGGGGAACAGAAGCCCCCTTCCAGCACACAGCGCTTGCCCCCCCTCGCTTGCCTCAGTTTTGTAGGTCAGGGATGGGGACACGGTGCTGCCATTGCGAGCCCCCTCCCTGCAGGGTGGGGTGAGTCCCACCCCACAGGCACTGCAGCACCGCCCCTCGGCAGAGCAGAGTCAATTGCACATGCGTTCCCCAGCTCAGGTCGCAGACGGCTGAATCATAATTGTGAGAAAATTGCTTCGCAAATGGGCGAGGTCATGAAGGAGAAGTCGTGATACAGAGAGGATTCACTGTACTTTAGCTCTCCTAGGTGTTAATTCAGATTCTTGAAACCTTAAGGATGTTGTCTCTTTAAGGAGTCTTTGAGAAGATCTCATTGTTTGACCTGTCCTATAATAAATTCCTTACAGGGGTAACTTTTCTGATTTTCTCCTGCCTTGTTTTCATGTATCAGGATGTTAGATAAAATGAAACTTTTGGAATGCCGTAGTTTTATTGTGTTTTCTTCTAAAACATTTTGGTGAACTGGTTCCCCAGTGCCATAAATGTCAGTGTAACTGTACCTGTTAACTCCCTTCTCACTTGTGGCAATCTATGGTGATGATAGAGTACAGGAAAAACATGCTGTGTCTGCTGCCAGTTCAAGGCACTGATAAGTGTGGAAAGGCAAAGGCAACAATTTGTTGAAATTCCTTAACCATATAGCTGAGTGGGAAAAAAACTGCCTCATGGCCATATGAAGAGTTTGAATAATTAGAGACTGGTTGCAGGACCAATACAGCTAGTTAATTACTATACCACTGTGGTTGCTTTTGATGACTGTAGGAGAAAAGAGTTTTCCACTGAGGCAAAACGCTTGAAAGAGTTATTGGCACATGCAAGTCTTCAATTTTCTTTCTCAGGTCAATGCTTTTGACTTCCTATAGACCTGGATATGGTAACCTCTCTGTGTGCCAAAAACTAAAACTGTGATTTTTTTTTGTTGTTGTTTGTTTAGTTGCTCCCCCTTCCCCCTCTCCCTACTTGCTTAGTCTTAGCTAATATGGCCATACATTACCTTCTCTTATTTATTTCTCTTAGAAAAATATAGGAGAAATATATAAGAGTACTCCTGTACTTGGTACTGGTTAGGCCATGACTTGAGTTCTGTGTCCAGTTCTGGGCTCCTCACTACAAGAAACATATTGAGGTGCTGAACTGAGTCTAGAGAAGGGCAATGAAGCTGATGAAAAGTCTGGAAGGTAAGTCTTGGCAGGAGCAGCTTAGGAAGGTGTGGTTGTTTAGGCTGGTGTCATGGTTTGACTCTGGCTGAATGTCGGAGATTTACCCACAGTCACCTTCTCACTTCATTCCACAGGCAAAACAAGCTCTGAACCCAGGGGCAACAGCTCTTCCATATTCTGCTGCTCAGGGGTCACTTCACAAGGGTGCAGTCCTTTAAGCACTGGCTGTGCTGCTTCATTCATGAGCCCCATCCCAAAGCACACAGATCTAGATCCTACCAGGTACAGTTCTGTGCAATGTGGACTCCTCCTCCACAGGCTACATCGTCTTTCCTAGGATCTCTGCTCCAGATGTGGGCTCCACCATGCCTGCAGCCTTCCTCCAGCATCCTCCAACTCTGGCGTGTGCTCTTTCTCCATGGCCACAGGTGGATTTCTGCATCCCTGTGCTCTCTCTCTATTCCATGGGCTGCAGGCAGACAGTCTGCTTCACCATGGTCCATTCCATGAGTTGCAGAGATGCCTGGAACCGTTCCTACCCCTCCTTGGTCCTGGCCTTGGTGCCTGCATTGCTGTTAAAACCTCTCACAGCTCCAGCTCCTCTCCGGCCATCTTCTTGTTGTTACTAGTTTTTTTCTTTCCTTTCTTAAATATGTTATCAGAGATGTGCCTCTACCTCTCCTGATTGGCCTGACCTTGGCCGGCAGTGGGCCCAGCTGGCATTACTGGCTGGCATTACCTCTGCTAGTTAAACCCCCCCGCCCCCACTGCCAGAAGAAAAAAACCCACATTTCAACCAGCACACCTGGAAAAGAGGAGGCTCAGGGGAGACCTTATCACTCTCTACAACCCTCCGAAAGGAGGTTGTAGCGAGGTGGGGGTCAGTCTCTTTTCCCAGGCAACCAGTGACAGAACAAGAGGAAATGGCCTCAGGCTGTGCCAGCAGAGGTTCAGGTTGGACATCAGGAGGAATTTCTTTACTGAAAGGGTTGTTAAATATTGGTGTGGGCTGCCCAGGGTAGAGGTGGCATCACCATCCCTGGAAGTGTTCCAGAAATAACTGGACATGATTTAGTTGACAAGCTGGTGATCATCAAAGGTTGGACTTGATCTTGGAGGTCTTTTCCTATACTAATTCTTTGACTCTGTGAAATGCTTGTAAATGCTTGTAGTCCCAAATCTGGATTATCCCCTAGTGTGAGTGAAGCATACTGTTAGTGCAGAAAAAAAATTGTTTCCTTGCACACATGCAAACCTCAGGATAGGAAGTGGTACAAAATGAGATAAGGAGTGTTGTTTGCTCAGATCCTGTAAAACTGGGCGTGTTAGGACTTATTTGGTCCAGAAGAGTGCATATGGATCCAAATGAGGAATCTCTATTAATACTAGGTTGGAAATTCCTGTGTTGCTCATTGAGCTGCATTGCTGATCTTTTTTTCCACTATATTTTTGCATACCTAATATGCTAAATCCACTATGTCTAACTTACTGTAGATGTATATTATACATGGATTTGGTTTAACTAGGTTCTCGTTCCTCTTTTCTGTCTGGGAAGTTGTATGCCTGTGCCCATGTCTTCCAAACAACTAGATGCCTTCACTTCTAGTACATTGTTAGCAATTCACAGCTGCTTCAGGAAATGTGGTCTTACCCAAGAAAGCACTTTGTTTCTAAAATGTTTAAAATTAAGGAAACTTTTCAGGGGTTATTAGGGGATGAGGAAAATGATGCAAGATATCTTCCTCTTTTGTCTTCAACAAGTAATTGTGCTGTGGTTAAACATGTTGTATCTTTACTATCTCTGAGGAGGCTTTGTAGGTGTTCACGTAGATTGTAGTCCTGTGAGCTGTTTTAAAATGCATACGAAAACTTCTGGCTAGGGTAAGCTGGCCTGCTCTCAAAAAAGTCTCTTCTCCCTTGTCTCAGTTACTGTGCCAATGCTTGTTTCTCTTTCCCCAATTTCCCAAAGCTGATGTAGCTGTAAAGTGAATTTGTTTGGAGATCTATCTCGATTAAAATTATCTACATATATTCATGTTTTTGCAGCTGCATGTTAGAGAAGGAAGACAGTGTGAGGATAACAACTGAGGCTAGGAGGGCTGAGCCTGTTGATTCTTCTACCAGCTTGATTAGTGCTATGGATTATGATCAATCAGTTGTACTAAGCAGCTGTAGAACTATCAGACACAGGTGAAGCTTTAGATCACACTCAGATCATATTGGATATGAAATTTTTCCTCTGTCATGGTTTAACATTTTATCATCACATTCTGCAGTTAGGGTTCACTATTTTTTCACGGGTGATGTTTTCCAGCAGGGGAAAACATGCATGTGGAAACACCAGGCATACAGTCCTATGGAGTCAAAAAGCATTAGAGAAATATCCCATCCTTGAAAATTTTTGACTAATCTTTTTCTTTCGCTAAGAAGCAATAGACTTAAAGTAACAGGTAAATAAAAAAAAAAAAAAGAGAGCCTACATTCTCTTATCCCAGAACATATAAAACCTGTGTTGGCTTTGGAACATTGTGTTTAATAGGTGGCAGTATAAATCAACTTTGGTACCAGAAAAATGTCTAATTTACATGGTACTCTAAGATTTTTTTACTGTTTTTTCCCTCTTGTTTTGTGGGAATTTTTCCCTATTTTTTTTCCTGCTCCTCTTTTTTTCTTTCTACTTGCAGTTTGCAGAACCTGTTCCCTGACTGTTTTGCTATTCTTGTTGGTGTTTATCTGTTGTTCTGTCTCATGTTCCCACATCACCCTTATTTCCTGTCTCAGTTCTGTTACTTCCATGCTCCTCTGTCTCCTTGTATCTTGCACCCACCCAAACATCAATCCCACCACCCAGTCACAGGATTTGAAAAGCCTACCAGACTGAGGACTTGTAGTTGATATTTGAAACAAAAGCTGTGCTGTATAGAGGCAATACTTGAGTGAGATGCAAAAAACTATCCAGTCCTCTCCTCATACCTATCAGAAAAGGGATGATCTTGTGCATAGTAAGTGTTTGATGAAGTATATGCTAGTAAGTAACATCTCTTAAAAGCAAGAGGTGCTTTCTATATTTGTGACTCTCCATAGAGAGTTGAGCTAATATTCCTGTGCTGTCCATCCTCTTTTTGTTCCTGCCTGGGCCATCATTAGTGAACACATTTTGTCTTCCACATCAGCTTCTCTAGACAACTTGGTATTTTCTATAGGTTTCATTACCACCAACAGAGTTCTGGTGTTGGAAGATGCTTCTCAGTTATATATATGCATAAATGTTGCTGTTGTTATTATATACAAATGTGGAGATTACTACCTCAGTGAAAAAAAAGATATTCCCAGAATGCATATGAGGCAGTTGGGTGTGCCAAATGAGGCACTGGGGTGCTCTCTGTGAGGTACAGGGACATTCTGTCCCCCCGGGTGCAAGTCAAGTAAGTGGTGAATTTTTTGGATGGTCTTGTATGTTGTGAAGAATGGCATGTGGCTCAGATTGAGGGTGTTTGGGAGGCCTGTACGCTGGAGCTGCTGGTGATCTGGAGGAGGGTTTCAAGGGCAGCTGGAGAGGTCAGCCGTGGAGGGATTGTGAGTGGCCATAGCCCCAAGGCATTCAGGGAAGTCTTGAGGGTGCAGGAACTGAGAGGCCTCTGGGGTAGCAGCATCATTCTGAGACCCTGATGCTGCCAGGGGGTGAAGTAACCTTGTCCACAGGCAGCTGGTGGTGCCGTGGTGCTTCCTATGAATGACTACCAGGGCTGCAGGATGGGGCCTTGAGGACCTCTGAAGGGGCTTGGCAACTAGGGAGGAATGTGAAGTGATGTGTCTGGGGAGCAGGAGACTTTGGGTTTTGGATGTCCCATGCAGTAATGGAGTCTTTGTGCTTGGAAATGTTCATAAGTGGACACCACTTATGATCAGGTTGACTTTTGGCAGGTGTTTGGATATAGGAGACCTCTAGAGTCCTGTCCAAACAAAATTATTTCCTAATTCAGTGATATACCAAATAGACTTACTGGATAGCTTACAGTTTAAGTGACCTTCTAATTTGAAGGCTTTCTAATGTCACATATGCATCTTGGTTTATGGATATTTGCAAATAGTCATTCTTGGCAAGGGGCACACTAGCACATAGAAAAGCATACAGAAAAATAAAATTTGCCATGCTGGTTGAAATCCTTTGATCTGTCTAGATAACAGCTTGCTAGCTGTCTTTACTACCAAACTTTTAAAAGAAAAAAAACCCCAAGCCAGCCAAACAGCAAAACCAGACAAATAAAACAAAAGCCAAAGGATTCTGTAAGGTCAGTATGGGATAAGATTATGTTCTTTCTCTCTTTTCCTTAACTCTTCTGGCAGAAGGAATTGGGCATTTTTATTTCATTAGCTGTCATAATTTCATTTAGATCAGTCCCTTCTGAGTAGACTTAACTTCAGCAATCCTTGCTGAAGTCTTATACAGAATGTAATGTTCTTTACTGTTTGCCTCTTGTTTTGTTGACTTTTTATTGGCTTATTTTACCGACTGTCCTCTTCAGCATGGAGGACAGATGTATGTCTATTAACTACAGATAGACCTACAATATTTTAATAAGAGCAAATTACAACAACCTATTTTTTATCTTTTATGGAAACTATTCTAATTAAGAATTTTTGTGTGGCATTTCTTCAAGTTCACTTTGATGTCAGCATTTTTAGGGATTTATGGTATGTGGTATGTATTATAAAGGAGGACAAATGGATAAATTACATAATAGTATATGTACTTACCCTGTTCTTCTCCAGTCACAGTATCACAGTATCACAGCATTAGCAAGGTTGGAAGAGACCTTGGAGATCATCAAGTCCAACCTGTAACCCAACACCAACCCATTGTCTAAACCATGGCACTAGATGCCTCATCCAGCCTACTCTTATACACCTCCAGAGATGGTGACTCCACCACCTCCCTGGGCAGACCATTCCAATGAGAGATCACTCTCTCTGTGAAAAACCTCTTCCTAACATTCAGTCTAAACCTCCTTTATTTTGGTTTGCCTAGACTGTTTTTTAAACAGCAACTGCACTTTTGGTTTCATTGAGCCATTCATATGACAACTGAAGCCCCTTGACTTGTTTGATGACTGGGAATTTATAATCTTTAATAGGCTATAAAAATCTTTAATTCTTTCTTACAGTACTGTAGGCTCCTTGGAACGACAATTTAAGACTAAGAATGTCTTGCCCATTTGAATGTCACTTGTCTTGATAGTTGCTTTCTGAAGATAGTTAAGATTATTCTGTGATTCTGTGATTAATATGATTTCTGATACAGTGTGCATATACTTCTATTTTCATAATTCATTTCTGGACAGTGACTCTCCTAAATACATCGCCATGTGTTTATTGTTCACTTTCATTATATGCCCTGTATATAGCATAAGTAATCCAAATTCAAGAGAGAGGAAGCATGAAATTCCTAGCAAAAATAGAGATTCACATTGCATTCTTTGATAATGAAATTTTTATGTCATAAAGCATAAAATTTCTGAAGTTGTTTGAGTTTTAATTCAGTGTAGTTACTACTTGGAATGCAGACTCTCCTCTCCCACACGTATTGCCTTGTTCCTTTCCAGATATGCTAATCACTGTTGGGGGTGGTAGGGAGGATCAAAAGTGACAGTAACATAAGTTTGTGCATCTGTATGTGATAATAGGAAAGCACAGACTTATTTTATCGAAATAATTCTGAACTTTGTATTCTGTGGTCTTGAACTTGACTCTCATGAGTTTTGTTTAGGGATTTTACTTATCTTAGGTAGGACTTTGGGTACCAAAAATAGAATACAGACTTTATTTCAAAAAAAGAGCGAAAATAATAAATCCAACCCAATATGGGCCATGATGTAAGATAATTCTAATGGTTTATTCTAGATATCTGGTTCCACTCTAACTCCTCCAAAAATATTTGGAAATATTCTTCATCCTAATCCAGATCCTAGAAGAATAAGGCAAAGTATTTATCAGGGGTTGTTTAAAGATCGTTTGCAAACAGCTGACAAAAATGAGTTAGGAAGGGTCATAATGTTGTCACATAGATGATCAAAATGTCTTTTAGTTGATGCAAGTGAAATAACTTTTAGCTATTCTTTACAGTGTTGGGAAATGGCTGCACGCACTTGGATTTTTCTGGAAGGCTGTTTGCATGTTATTAATATTTAGAGTTATTCTACTGTTCTGAAAGTCTAATTTATTTAATTGGATACCCATCAGGTCCGGGGTTATATGTGTACCTTAAAGTGCTTTTCAACAATTGAGGCTTTAATTGTATTTCAGAGATAGCAGTCAAAGTAACAGATCTTGTCTTTACATCCATATTGGAACCTAAATGAATTTATTAAATTGGGAAGCTACTGTAAAATTACTTTGTCTTATTAATTGTGCTGTTCACTTGGATGTGAAATATATGCAGGGCTCATCAAAGCTAAATGGTGGTGTGAACCTAAATGGAAATATGTTAAGATATAAAATTGTACATGTGTTTTTTATTAGTGAGTGAAACCAAGCCCTCATTTTGTTTACCCTTGTAGAAAAAGTTAACGAATAGAGAAGTGCATTTCTATCCATCTTATTAGCGTATGCTACATGTCGTTCCTCCCACATAACACTGTCTTTTTTTTTCCCCTCATGTTAAACTGCATATGTTTTTTAAAATAAAACTAGACTTATATTTTCTTCTGCCTCTGTATTTGTCCTTGGTAATCATTTTACTTGTAAAAATCTGTTGTCTTGTATGATCTCTGTAGTGCCACTTGCTAATAGTACACTAATGACGGGAGTTTTTTCCTCTATTTGTTTGTGAAAGTGCCTTTACCTCACCTTTCAAAAGTGTTTGTAAACCCACACTATGTCAATCTCATTGTTCCTCGTCGGACACATGTTTTCATACTGGTGTGCGTGTGATGTCTGTGTATAGTGGTTTTCATGTCCACCTCAAAATGCTCAGTCTTCGTGTGAAAGTGCATGAAGTTTTCCTACCTCTTTAGCTTCCAGTCAGATGCTTAACTACAAAGGATCTAGGTAATGAATGGAACCAGTGGAACAGAACAAAATGAAAAAAATCTGTCTTACCTTGCAGAAGAGAATGATGCTGGCAAGACTGAGTAACACTTTTGGCATTTGTAGTTCCATGTGTGTCATTCACTGGTGCAACTTCATAATTTTATTAGAATACGTGTACTGCATTTTAAGGAGCAATCTTTTAGCTTTGTAGAACAGATTTTAGTTAGGTTAGCTTCCAACATGGGGTGTAATGTATTTAAATGTAATTTTAGATTGGTTGGTTAAAAATAATATTATAATAAATTTTGGAAATAAATTTATTACCCCTAGTTTTTTTCAGATTGTGCAGTACAAGCATTTTAATACAACATAAAGGATGCTGATGTAAACTCTAGTAGGAAGAAATACCTTGTTTTATGAAGCAAATTAGCTGATCACAGAGTAGTGATGGTAGCTTTTTGCTAAACAATTGTCACAATATATGTACTATATTGCTATTCAGGAAGGTGCTGAATGCTTTGATGGAGGTTGTCCTTCCTCTGTACACAGCGCTGGTCAGACCTCATCTTGAGTACTGTGTGCAGTTCTGGGCTCCCCAGTTCAAGAGGGATGTTGAGCTGCTTGAGAGGGTCCAGAGAAGGGCAACGAGGATGGTGAAGGGACTGGAGGGCAGGCCCTATGAGGAGCGACTACAGGAACTGGGACTGTTCAGTCTGGAAAAGAGGAGGCTCAGAGGTGACCTCATTGCTGTTTACAACTACCTACGGGGAGGTTGCAGCCAGATGGGTGTAGACCTCTTCTTCCAGGCTGATGACACCAGAACGAGAGGACACGGCCTCAAGCTACGCCAGGGGAGGTTTAATCTTAACGTTGGGAAGCGGTTTTTCACAGAGAGAGTAATTGCATATTGGAATGGGCTGCCCAGGGAGGTGGTGGAGTTGCCGTCCCTGGAGGTGTTTAAGAGAAGACTGGATGAGGAGCTTAGTGACATGGTCTAGCTGGGGGGTGTAGGGCTGGATGACCCTGGGCCCCTTCCGGCTCGGAGTGGCCTGCTAGACTGTGAGGGATCTAGGTTGGTGTTACGCTCTGGGATGTGCTCTCGGTCTCTGTACGGGTGTTAGATGGTGAGTTGGACTAGATGATCCTTGTGGGTCCCTTCCAACTCATAATATTCTGTGATTCTGTGTGATTCTGTGATATGGGTCTGGGCAGTATCTTGTGCTGGTGCTTTTGATGTTTACAGCTAATGGGAAATATGACTGTTTCTGAACAAGCTCCATGCTCTTCATCTGGTGCAGAGCATGAGTATAATAGAATAATGAAAGGTTTCAGTTCAGTGATTTGAATGTTTTAGATAAAGTAATTACAGGGTAGTGAGTTTATGAGATAAAAGTTGATTGGGATGTGCAAAGGCTAACAGAGAGGTATTGAAGTTTTTGTGGCACAAAAATGCTGTATTGAAACTGTATTTGTTAGTTGGCCGGTGGGTTTGAGGAGAAAAAAAAAAATCTGCCTAGTTTTAAGATGGTTCATTTTTCTTTCATTTACACTTGTTGCCTAAATGAGAGCTCATTATTCAGGTTTAACAGCTAGTAATTGCTTTGAAGGCTCTAAGTGTTACTGAATCAGCACTAATACACTTAAAGTTATTTATACAGATTTACGGTGTTAGTAACTTTTCCATAAATAACTATGCCATTTAAACTTGGCCTATTAAGAGGTCTTCATTTATATACTCAATAGTGAGGGTGCTCCATCCTTTTCCCTTTTGTGATTTTGTAAGTACGTTTCTTCACTTATACCAGTATCTGCTTCATTTGTCACTGTTGAATAGAAGAACTGCCTAGTTTTAGTGAAGTGGCCTTTATAACAGCTTGCACATAAATATTTAGGTGGCTAATGGTTTTTGAGGAGATGAGAAAGTTTTAAATTCCCTGATAGGAATGAGCTAATAGCTGTCTCCTCTTCTGAAGTTAATACTTCATTGGTATTATGAAAAGTTTTTAAAAGTAATTTCATTGTAAAATTCTGAACAATGTAGCTTTTTGTCATTTAACTGCAAAGCCTAAATGCCTTCCAAATATTAACTACTTGAATATTCATTAATAGTCATCAAAACCTCTTCTTTATAAGAATGTATCGACTGATGTAGTGAAGCATTCACTGTTTTTTGTTCCTTGACTACGCTGTCTAATAAAATAGCTGGATACACAACTGCACATACATTACATTCTATGTACTCTCAAGAGCAGCATTAAGACATTTATAAGTGTGGCAGTAAGACTGCTGCTTGTCTTGTTTTTTCTGTCTGGCCTAAGAATAGTGGAAAGCAAAAAAAAAGTGCTGGAGTTATTTTTAAGATTTACCATGCTTATGGTAACTGTATGAAAATTGTTCTTGCCTCCTCTACGAGCACAAGAGTTTCTGAAAGGAAATATAATCACTGTAGTCAGTCTCAGCTAGAGTCTGTGGCTATTTGCAAATGTCTTCTGGTTTTCTCTCTGAAGTGAATACAAAAGGAGCTACTGTGCACGAAGTTGGGTTTCTCTGCTTTGCCATCTCAAACCTGAGTGTCTATGTGAGGTGAGACATTCTGATGCTACATGCCACAGGATTGTCATCTTGTACTCCTGAACTTTGTCGGGGATGGGTTTTGTTGCATTTTGTGATGTACAGCTGTCTGTAGGGACCATGGTCAAGAGGAGAGTAAAACACAGTTAGGCAAGACAAGGCTGGATGATTGTGGGTGTTTAAAACTTGCTGCATAGCCAAATAAGCACTCAGTAACTGAAAAATTTAATTTTTTTCCCCTCTCTTGTAACCTGGCTGAGAGAATGAGACAGATAGCATTCTGTGGCATGCTTTGAAAGAATCAGTTTAATCTTAAAAGCATGGGACAGTGCAGACGTCAACACCTAACAGTCCTGTGGATCATTCTCGTTGTGGCTGCTACTATTAACCACAAGATGGTGCAGTGTAATGAATTGCAACTTTCATGTATTCTCACTTTTAAGTCAGTAATGCAGGAATATTTAGCTATCTGCAGTGGAGGAAAAAATCAAAAGATAGTTTTTAAATACGAAGTGTAGAGATAGAAATGCCCTATTTTTAGAAACTGTTCTGAGTGGTGCTTAGTGCAGAGATACTTCTTCCGTTGGAAGGTGATTAAACTGAAGAGCAAAATTACTGGACTAAGTAGCAGATTGCTTAAGAATTGAATGTTACTGGTATGGAACTGGTATGGAACTTTTATAGGTGCAGTCTGTGGAAAGGAATATTTAAAATAAATCTACACATGATTAAAATCCCAGTGGTAGTCTTCAGTGTTCAATAGCTTTACTGCTGAGATAATGTGAGGAAGTAGCTCTTTTTTTCCCTTTTCCTTGAGCAGTAGATGTGTTTCCTGCCACTCTTTGAAGATGCGTTAGCCGTGTTGTGGCCAAAGCAAAGTATCAGACCCCTCAATGCTGTTGATGTCTTAGACTCTGTTTTAACTCCTTTACAGACAGACACAGAGGGCTGCATGCATTTTATTTATTGGATTCTGTGTCTGTCTTGGGCCTTCTGTGAAGACAGGGAAGTTCAGAGATAGCTGTCAGTATCAGTATTTTCTCATGGTTCACAAAAGAGAATCTAGCTCTTCCTCAAGTGAGTAATTTGGGGGAGAAAATATAATGCATCTGAAGTTTTAGCCAACTGGTGTCTTTGAAACTCATGGCAACTGTGTCAGTAAAACACCCTTAGCATTGAGCAGAGATGAAGCGCTCTTGCTTCCCTCCTGCAGACTGCCACCTCAGCACTGCAGACTGGCACTGTCTGCTTCAGAGTCAGGCAAAGTTGTGTCAGGTGAATATGGAAGCTGATGCTGGTGTG
>WEKX01005959.1:54514-78843 GCA_013390025.1 Pitta sordida | reverse complement strand
CACAGAATACTATGAGTTGGAAGGGACCCGCAAGGATCGTCTAGTCCAACTCACCATCTAATGCCTGTACAGAGACTGAATGCACACCCCGGAGTGGTGAACATAAACCTAGTTCCCACACAGACCACTCCGAGCCAGGAGAAACCCACAGGACCATCCAGCCCTACACCCCCCAGCTAGACCATGTCACTAAGCTCCTCATCAAGTCTTCTCTTAAACACCTCCAGGGACAGCGACTCCACCACCTCCCTGGGCAGTCCATTCCAATGAGCGATCACTCTCTCTGTGAAAAACCTCTTCCTAACATTGAGTCTAAACCTCCCCTGGCATAGCTTGAGGCCTTGTTCTCTCGTTCTGGTGTCATCAGCCTGGATGAATAGGTCCACACCCACCTGGCGGCAACGAAAATGCAAACTTTTTAAAATAGTGATTAAGTGACATTTTCTTGGTATTCCTATGATTATTTTGTGGATATAAATAAGTTTTTAATTTAAGACTGGAAATGCTACTAATTACAGTCACCCCCCTCTACTTTGCGGTTCCCCGTTTGTGGATTCACTTCTTCGTGGTATGATTTTCCCGCGATTGAGGAAATCTCTTTTGCAGGGCATTCATGACTGTGTCTGCACAAACTGGNACAAGGCTGGATGATTGTGGGTGTTTAAAACTTGCTGCATAGCCAAATAAGCACTCAGTAACTGAAAAATTTAATTTTTTTCCCCTCTCTTGTAACCTGGCTGAGAGAATGAGACAGATAGCATTCTGTGGCATGCTTTGAAAGAATCAGTTT
The DNA here is from genome assembly GCA_013390025.1 of Pitta sordida. Classification (NCBI taxonomy): domain Eukaryota; kingdom Metazoa; phylum Chordata; class Aves; order Passeriformes; family Pittidae; genus Pitta; species Pitta sordida. The sequence continues at coordinate 78,053 of WEKX01005959.1, read as the reverse complement.
TAATCTTAAAAGCATGGGACAGTGCAGACGTCAACACCTAACAATCCTGTGGATCATTCTCGTTGTGGCTGCTACTATTAACCACAAGATGGTGCAGTGTAATGAATTGCAACTTTCATGTATTCTCACTTTTAAGTCAGTAATGCAGGAATATTTAGCTATCTGCAGTGGAGGAAAAAATCAAAAGATAGTTTTTAAATACGAAGTGTAGAGATAGAAATGCCCTATTTTTAGAAACTGTTCTGAGTGGTGCTTAGTGCAGAGATACTTCTTCCGTTGGAAGGTGATTAAACTGAAGAGCAAAATTACTGGACTAAGTAGCAGATTGCTTAAGAATTGAATGTTACTGGTATGGAACTGGTATGGAACTTTTATAGGTGCAGTCTGTGGAAAGGAATATTTAAAATAAATCTACACATGATTAAAATCCCAGTGGTAGTCTTCAGTGTTCAATAGCTTTACTGCTGAGATAATGTGAGGAAGTAGCTCTTTTTTTCCCTTTTCCTTGAGCAGTAGATGTGTTTCCTGCCACTCTTTGAAGATGCGTTAGCCGTGTTGTGGCCAAAGCAAAGTATCAGACCCCTCAATGCTGTTGATGTCTTAGACTCTGTTTTAACTCCTTTACAGACAGACACAGAGGGCTGCATGCATTTTATTTATTGGATTCTGTGTCTGTCTTGGGCCTTCTGTGAAGACAGGGAAGTTCAGAGATAGCTGTCAGTATCAGTATTTTCTCATGGTTCACAAAAGAGAATCTAGCTCTTCCTCAAGTGAGTAATTTGGGGGAGAAAATATAATGCATCTGAAGTTTTAGCCAACTGGTGTCTTTGAAACTCATGGCAACTGTGTCAGTAAAACACCCTTAGCATTGAGCAGAGATGAAGCGCTCTTGCTTCCCTCCTGCAGACTGCCACCTCAGCACTGCAGACTGGCACTGTCTGCTTCAGAGTCAGGCAAAGTTGTGTCAGGTGAATATGGAAGCTGATGCTGGTGTGAGAAGAAGTGAAGATGTTTACCCTCAGAACAGTTAGAGGTCTCTTCTTGTAGAGTTGTTTCAGTCTCCAAGTTAGCGGCCACATATGACATGCTTCCCTCAAGATATTTGCACCCTCAGGCAAGTTGGCTGACTAGCTGAGTGCTGTGGTTGGTGGTGATAATTCTTTAATTTTCTACACCAGCAATGAAGTCTTACCACTGGCAGAATGTAGTTGTCCCTTCTTGCAGGAATCAACCATGCAACCATTATCAGTCCCTCTAAGTGGAGCACCAAGAAATGTCCTTGTTGCACAGAACATATCATTTATCTCAAAGCACCTTTTTTTCCACAGTCAAGAGAAGTTAAAAGCTAGAGCCACCTTTGTAAACAAGACTCTTGGAAATACTAATGTTTATAATACCACTACTGCAGGTAACTTCATGTGGTACCACTTGCACTGCTTTGGTGCTGTTGAGCAAAGCTTCATCTATTGTTTTTCTTTGTAGTTCTCTATCTGGTGAAAAGAGTGAGCATGAACAGATCTGTTCAGAGTGGATATCATTCCACAGAGCACTTTGTCATTTGCAAGGACTGCTTGTATCCTTCCACACGTCAATCTCTCTGGCTGTAGTACTAGTGTTTCATGATCTTAAAGTATTAAGACTTATTTGACTGCCTTACACGATCTATTCACAGTGAAACAACTCTTGTGATGTAGGACAAATGACTGACTCCTAATATTCCCCATCTATAAGGAATATTCCTCATATTCCTCACCTATATTCCTCACCATCATAAATTTGGTGGTGTCAGACANTTATTTTGTGGATATAAATAAGTTTTTAATTTAAGACTGGAAATGCTACTAATTACAGTCACCCCCCTCTACTTTGCGGTTCCCCGTTTGTGGATTCACTTCTTCGTGGTATGATTTTCCCGCGATTGAGGAAATCTCATTTGCAGGGCATTCATGACTGTGTCTGCACAAACTGGTGCGCATGAATATTCAAAGTAGCCCCCCCTGTGCCACACAGCCAGCCAGCACACTGCTCTGCCTGGGTTGCCCACCTCGTGCTGCAGCGCTTGCAGCGAGTAGCAAGCGCTCCGCCTGCTCAGCCCGCCCCGCTCTGTGCACTTGTAGTGGAGAGTGAGCACTCTGACCATGCAGCCTGCCCTGCAAGGGCAGCTGCGGAGATGTGGCAGGGAATGCAGCAGAGATAGCCCCTATCCTGCCTGGCCAGTCCCTGGGAAGCTGGACATAGCCTCCCTAAAAGCCCACATAAGCTGCATTGGCGACTCCAGCTCGGGGCTGTACTTCTGACCCCTCCAACCCTGTTCCCTTCCCTGGCACGGGCAGCTGGCCTTGAAAAAAATTTGTATTTTTTTTTTTATCCAGAGGCACTTGGCATTGAAACATGCAAGTGGGATGGCAGTGGAAGCTTTGCTAGTGTCAGCGGGCCAGCACAACTCTGCACCGCCAATTCCAAGTGCCGCTGCTGCACCGTGTCACGCAGGTCCTGCGGGAGGGAACATGGCAGAGAGGGGTCAGAGGTACATACAACCCTGCAGTGGCTATTCAGCCTGCTGTAGGTGCCACAGCGGCAGCCACCAAAGCCCGGGACTCGCCGCAACGTTGGCTCAGGGACCCCTTTGTCATGATTACTGGTGACTTCCCAGGTGGGGATGGGGCAGAGGAGACTCCCTTCACTCCCGTGACCACTCACACCACATGAGGAGTTTTCAGGAACACCCTGCAGCCGCTCTGGAGCTGAGGGGGCTGGGCAATGGGGGAAATGTGCATAGTCATGAGCTGCCAGGTACACAAATGAGGGGCTTCACAGGTGGAGGACCAGACCTGCAGTACCATGAAGAAAGAGGGTCGACTGCGTATAGTGGTTTCATCAAGGAAATAGGTATATAATTTACTGTTTTATAGAATTACACCTAAATATTTCATTATGTTATGGCCAGAAAGACTATTCTACTGTCCTAGTCAACTGAATTTATTTTTCTTTTTTTACCTTTTTTTTACTGGCTGTTTTCATTACAGTTCAGAAGTACACATATGTATTTTTCTATAGAGTGCAGGTTTTTTATTATTTTTTGTGTTTGTGTTGAGGTATCTGAATTTGATAGAACAATGACTCCCTGAAGTAATTTTCTTCTGTTGTCAAGCCCATGGTACATCCATTTTCAAACTGGCTTAGTTGATGTGTCAGACTGAAAGATGTTACAACCACAGTGAGTGATGCTTCCCCACCTCATGGTCTACAACGTGAAAGTAGAGTGATCTAACGTCAAGGTTGTTTCTGTGGGGTAAATACCGGTGGAGAATATCCTGATATTTGACAGGTAGATATCAAGAACAGAATCTTTTTCTATACTCCAGAGGGAACTTTTCTGTGGATCTGAAGAAAATACGATAAACCACTTCTCTCAGCTGTCTTGCAAGAGGAAACGCCTGAGGAGATGGATAATTGCATCTCTCTGGAGATACTTTCAGTGCATACTTGTTTTTAAAAAGAATGGGAAGACAATTTCTAAAGGGCCAAGGGTTTGAGTAGCTGTGGTGCTGTGGCGTTGTTCTTGAAACTCCTTTGAAACCTGCTGCAGTTTGGAAGTACTTTATCCTTTAAGTCTCTATTCTTCTGGAAATGTTTCCAAGAAGATGTATTTGAGATTGGAAAAGAACCTTTGAGCTCAATTGCTGCTTACCACGCATTGTTGATTACAGAAGGTGTCTGAGGGAGGAAGCTGTTATCGAAGGATCTAGTTCCAGCGTGCGCTGGAGTGCCACAAACTTGTAGCGACAGAGTTGCAAGGAGTCTCATCAGTGCTCATGGTTACCTACCTGACTATACTGTACCTACTTTTACTGGTCCTTGATGTGGAAGTCAATACTCCGTGGGAGAGCTGGTAACAGAGAGTTACCAGCTTACTGAAAGAGTTGTGTTTTCTTAGTGAGTGTAGCTGCAAGACTGTCCAAACTGCTAAGTGCAATTAGTTGGTTTAGGGCTACAGAGGACTCAGTAGAAATATGGGGAAAATGTAAGACTGCTTTTATTTCAGAGCAGATTACTAGTGTTTCTTTTATCTTCTGCAATTGCTAAATGGAAACCCAACTTGTATTTGCCACCATGAGCCATGCATCACAGAATCACAGAATATTCTGAGTTGGAAGGGACCCACAAGGATCATCGAGTCCAACTTCTATGTGAATGCCCATATAGGGATTGAACCCACAACCCTGGTGCCATGAACACCATGTTTTATTTACTTGAGCTAATCTCAGGGTCGTGTCATCATCATTTTTTTTTTAATTATATAACCTAACTCCCAATCCCATCATCTCATTATCTAGACCATGTCAATGAATTCCTCATCCAGTCTTTTCTTAAAGACCTCCAATAGCGATGTTACGTCCAAAATGAAATCCTGGCACTTGGACTTGTTAAATCTCATACTATTACAATCTGCCCATTTCTCTAGTCTTTCAAGTTCCCTCTGAAGGGATCTTCTACCCTCTGGTAGAACATTTGCCTCCAACTTGGTATCATCTGCAAACTTGCTAATGGTGGACTCAATTCCCCCGTCCATGTTATCAATAAAGATATTAAACAGTGCCAGGTGAAGCACTGATCCCTGCGGGGCTCCACTAGTGACTGGCTGCCAGCTGGATGTGGCACCATTCACCAGCACTCTCTGAGCTTGTCCATCCAACCAATTCCTAACCCAACACAGAATGCTCCTATCCAACCGACACTCTGAGAATTTCTTCTGAAGCTTACCATGGGAAACCGTGTCAAAGGCTTTGCTAAGATCCAAGTACACAACAACCACGACCTTTCTATCGTCAACCAGGCAAGTCACCAGTTCATAAAAGGAGATCACGTTGGTCAGGCAGGACCTGCCTCTTCTAAATCCGTGCTGACTAGATCTAATGTCGTGGTTATTTTGCAGGTGCTGCATAATAGCGCTCAGGATTATCTGTTCCATGACTTTGCCTGGGACTGAGGTCAGGCTGACAGATCTGTAATAACCCGGATCATCTTTCTGGCCCTTCTTGTGGATGGGTGTCACATTAGCCAATTTCCAGTCTTCCGGTACGTAAGCCAGGACTCTTGATAAATTATGGAGAGTGGCTTAATGACTTCCACAGCGTAAGAAAGCATTGCATGTCTTTTAGCTTTAACAAGACATCTTGGTATTAGATTTATGTAAATGTATGATGTCTTTTAGCCTTAGCAGAGCATTCTGTAATTAGGTTTATGTAAATGTATGGTGCCTTTTAGCCTTATCAGGACATTTGGTAATTAGGTTTATGTAAAAGAGAAGAAACACAGGTTTTGTGTTTTGCTGTTGGAGCAACGTTTTCTAAACATGATTCTCTGCCCTAAGTACTGTACTGCCACTAGACTAATTAATCATTTCTATGCTGGAAAGGGATCATCAAGGAATGACCTATACCTTTGAAACTTCCTGGAGCTACTACTTGTGTATGTTGCTGAATAATTAAAACTAAAGATCAGCATTTTCTTTCAATTGCCGAGTTTGTCTTGGATCAAACTCTGTGAATGCAGACTGAATTACTTGCAAAGTTAATAATGTACTACTGCTGCTTTATTGCGACATCTGTACTTGTCTGACTGTAACTAGAGAGATGCCAACACATTAACTCAATACACTTTCTACCTGAAATATCAACTTAATTAGCATCATTTATCAAAATGACACTTGTTTCATAAGGCCAAATCAAATTGATTACTGTTGTTTCTGCTGTACTTGTGCCAGCATTAAGAGCAATACTTCCAGAAACAAAGGTGTATAAATATACATCCTGAATTACGTGAAAAGGTACTGCTGGAGGAAGAAGAAACATTTTAAGATTATTGAAATCTACAAAAGAAAATACAAAAATCAAGCCAATGTAGTTGCTTAGATACTCTTTGTGATCATCTTATCTGACTAGTTTATCCTCCTATGATGGGCAATAACAGGGAAAAATTGTCATGATTTTACAGATGGAGATTTGAGAATCTGAGAGAACAAGGTTCAGACTTCCAAATGCGTTAACTCATCATAATGGCTTGTGATGAGACTAGGAGTTAAGTATATATTTATTTTCCAAGGTTCTGGATTTAAGTGACCTGAAGAACAACTGAAGTCAAACTAAGTATTTCCTGTTTTGCAATGTCCCTTCAGGTAGTTGCAAACAGCAATGAGGTCTCATCTGAGCCTCTTCTTCTCCAGGCTGAGCAATCCCAGCTCCCATAGTCACTCCCCACAGGGCTTGTTCTCCAGTCTTTTCACCATCCTTGTCACCCTTCTCTACACCCTCTCAAGCAGCTCAACATCCTTCTTAAACTGGGGAGCCCAGAACTGCACACAGTACTCAAGATGTGGTTTGACCAGTGCCCAGTACAGGGGAAGGATAATTTCCCTAGTCCAACTGGCCACACTGTTCCTGATACAGGCCAGGATGCCATTGGCCCTCTTAGCCACCTGGGCACACTGCTGGCCCGTATTAAGTTTTCTGTCAACCAGTACTCCCAATGTTACGTGCTCTGTGCTTAAAACTTTTGAATAGTATTGTCTGATACCACCTGTGACCTGACTTACATATCATTAGGCTCGTATGTTTAAAGCTATAAAGTTGGAGTGACCCTGTCAGCCCTCCAGTTCCCTTGGTAACTCAGAATTCAAACTTTAAAAACTGTGTAGGAACAGTTGGGGTAATCTGAATGTTTAAGAAAATTAAAAAAAATTCCATTTCACAGAGAAAGGAGAACAGTGCCATTTTGATTAAGGTAATGTTTTCTCTTTAAAGGTGAGCAGCTCAGAGGTGAGATAGAATCCCCTGACTTTTGGTAACCGTATTTTACTGAAAGTATGAAAATAAATATGCCATCCGCATGATCTCTGGTGAGCATTTGAAATGAGATATTCACAAAGTAAAGGTGGGAAGAATGACTCATTAAAGAGGAATTCAAGTTGGGTCCAAAATTAATTTACAAACTATATCTAGCAGAGTTTTCAGTATTCCACTTTTGCAGAGAATTACTGTGTAATCCTGAGACTCATCTCTTTAAAGACATCAGTAGTTAGTTTGTCAATGACATTGATGTTTGTGGCAGAGTTAAGAGCATCTGCTGGGATGTTGAAGCAATGGTTTGAGGATTTCTAGGGAGCTTGGCAGTTTGGAGAAGCAGTCTGAAGTAAATAATGCACCAAGTTCAGGATTGGTTCTGCACTATTCCCTGTCTAAGCTGCTAACATGAGCCTGACAGATGAAACATGGAAATAATTTATTTGCTTTTCAGTTCTGCAGAAAAAAAATACAAGGCTGCAGCCGATCACAATTCGGTGATATCAAACTCTTTTGATGAAAGTCAAGTTATATTGGGCTGTATAAAATGCAACATCACTGCACATGGCACATGTAGTGAAGTTTCTCTGCTCAGCATTGGTAAGCCCTCTGCAGTATTCTGCCCATTTTGGCCACTGTATTTTAGGAGAGAGAAGAACCAGGTAAATATGATACAGAAAAAAAAATAAGAAGATTCAGGGTCTAGAGTATGTGATTTCCAAAGGAGAAACAGAGAGGAGATAATGTATCTTAACCTATAAAAATTAGTGTATTTATATAAACCTTAGTACCTACTTTTTAACTCTTTTTATTCTTCTAAGTCATTCTTTTAGCTGATGAATAACTCATTTCAAGACCTTACAGAGCTGATGTGGATGACATATAGTGTTTCTTTTCATACTTTAACCAAAACTTGGTAAGGAAAAGTCATGAAACTCAAGTCCCACCTCTGAAATAGACTCCTTTATATCACTGAACTTCTTATCTTTAAGGAGGAAACGTCATTCAGAAAAATGTGTAAAGTATGTGACTTTCAGAGAAAAAGTGAAGAGAGAGTTTATTCCAGACTATAAATATACAACTGAGAACTGATGTGTTAACATTGCGGTGCAGATAGTGAAAAACTTCATTTTTCTTTAACAGACCTGGCAAGAAGTAAAATCAGAAAATTGCAATAAAAGTTTTTCTCTTAAGGATTTGCAGACCCTTAACAGCAAGACAAGTCAGCCACTGGGTTGTTTTGCCCACAGGTTTGTTTCTAGCATCTGGAGTCTTCAGGAACAAAACAGGNTTCACCATCCTCGTTGCCCTTCTCTGCACCCTCTCAAGCAGCTCAACATCCCTCTTAAACTGGGGAGCCCAGAACTGCACACAGTACTCAAGATGAGGTCTGACTATTGATCAATACAATCTATTTGTCTGATATTTGAATTTTATTTGAACTTCATTGAATTTTATTTGACTTTCTTGTGGCCTACATGCAGTCACTTTGGAGAAGTGATAAACCTGAAAGCAAGTGAAGTAAGTCTAAGCCTTATTTTTGAGACATCTTTTAGTGTTAAAAGGGTTGTGAAGATTAATTTCCTTTATTTCAGTGGAAATTCAAATATAGAGATTTAACATATTAAATTTACACACTAGTTTTCTACTTTCACATTACTATATGTAAAGAAACTTCTCAATAAACAGTTTTCTCTTGAAGTGGTGAAAAAACCCAAGCACAGAAAATTCCCTTGTGTTCAGTCTTTGGTTTATGTTGGTGACATTGCTATATGCCGTAATTATTTTTCATACTAAAAGAAGAGAAATTTGTTGCTACATTGGCTTGCAACTGAAATTGAAAATACGCTTTGTTCTGGCTTATTTATTTTTAATTCTCTCACTTCAATTTTTTGCCTCTAGCAAAATACCGCTTCACCCTAGCAAACTATTAAAAGAAACAATATCCACACTGCTTATTTGGCCTTTTAGATCAATGCACGAATCTGCATCAAAACCATCAGCAGAGGCTTTTCTGTTGCACTCATGTCACTTCCTGAATTTCTCTGTTGATAAATTTTCTCCACTGACACCTTGTTTACCAACTGTTTTTTTCTTGTTATGGAAGAACTTAGCCTTTTGTTTGTTGTGTTTCACGTGTTCAGTGGCTGGAGTGTCCCTTGTATCAATTACTGGAGCATATCCAAAGAAGGGCAGTGAAGCTGGGGAAGGATCTAGAGCACAAGTCTTATGAGAAGTGGCTGAGGGAGCTGGGGTTGGTAGCTGGGCTGCTGTCACCATGTCATGGACCTGAAACTGGAGTACGTGAAAAGGCTTGGGAATTCCTCTTGGAGGTATTTTATCATTCTAAGAGCAAATAGGCTTGTTTTGTTTTGTTTTGAAAATATTTAAGCAGCTAACTAGTAGTTTTGATTAATTTTTTTAACCATACTTAATCATAAAAATGTCTTTTCTTTGAAATGTTCTGAAATCCTTATAGAAAGTTGCAAACACATAAGGAGTTTGGACATAACAACCCCATGCACCGCTATCGGCTGGGGGAGGAGTGGCTCGAGATTAGTGAAGTGGAGAGGGACTTAGGTGTAATGATTGACAGGAAACTCAATATGAGCCAGCAGTGTGCCCAGGTGGTTAAGAAGGCCGATGGCATCCTGGCCTGTATCAGGAACAGTGTGGTCAGTCGGTCCAGGGAGGTTGTCCTTCCCCTGTACTCAGCGCTGGTCAGACCTCATCTTGAGTACTGCGTGCAGTTCTGGGCTCCCCAGTTTAAGAAGGATGTTGAACTGCTTGAGCGTGTCCATAGAAGGGCGACAAGTATGGTGAAGGGACTGGAGGGCAGGCCCTATGAGGAGCGACTACAGGAACTGAGGTTGTTCAGTCTGGAGAAGAGGAGGCTCAGAGGGGACCTCATTGCTGTTTAAAACTACCTGCGGGGAGGTTGCCGCCAGGTGTGTGTGGACCTCTTCTTCCAGGCTGACGACACCAGAACGAGAGGGCACGACCTCAAGCTACACCAGGGGAGGTTTAAACTTAATGTCAGGAAGCGGTTTTTCACAGAGAGAGTGATTGCACACTGGAATGGGCTGCCCAGGGAGGTGGCGGAGTCACCATCCCTGGAGGTGTTTACGAAAAGACTGGATGAGGAGCTTAGTGACACGGTCTAGCTGGGGGGTGTAGGGTCTTTCTGGCTCGAAGTGGCCTGTTAGACTGTGAGGGAACTAGGTTTGTGTTTACCGCCCTGGGATGTGCGTTCGGTCTCTGTACGGGTGTTAGGTGGGAAGTTGGACTAGATGATCCTTGTGGGTCCCTTCCAACTCATAGTATTCTCTGAATCTGTGAATCTGTTTGAAAGAAAATGAAGTTTTCTTTCATTGTTTTAATGGTTGAATAGTTCTTTTTTTCATTTTATATTTGTGTGGTACCAGTGCTGTTTCAAGTATGCTCTTTTTTCATGTGTACCTAGAACAGCAATCTTCATTGCCAACAGTATGGATTTAAGGACTGGGTGGAGGCAAGAGAGACCATAACTTGTCAAAATAAGTGCTGCTCACTAAAACCTGAATTAACAAGAATGCCAGCGCAGTGCTAGATCTTTCTTTTAATACTGAGTGCTTATACACATCTGTAGTAAGTGTTTTACCTTACTTGCATGCTAGGATTATGGGCCCATCTCCAGTGTTGCAAAAGTAGTGAAGATTAAGCTGGGTTGTTATGAGTATATATGAGATTAATAAAAGTTTAAATCTGTGTGACAGAGATGCTGCTTTGTATGAGAGAGGGTGAAGTAGCAATCACTTCATTTTGATAAAAGATTAAAAGTTTAACCATATCAAGAACATCCTGGAACAGAAAATCTAGTGGCATGTGTTTACTGAAATACATATCCCATTAAAAGCAGTCATTTCTATCATAACTAAAGCCATCATGCTTGAAATGATCGAGATTGGGATAATTCACTCCCTGTGACTGTAATTGCTGTACTAAAAATTCAAAGTGAAATTCATTCAGTAGGAAAGTAGCTATGATGACATTCATTACAGCTATGAAAGAAAGTTCATTGGGAATTTATGTAGATGGTACTTGTGTGATGTTATTGAAACAGTAAGATAAAAACTTGGTTGACTCCTGATTTGGAAATGACATGTAGGAACCCTGGGCCTGCTTTCTTAGACCTATGTACAGTATGTATTTCACTAAAAGAAACCGGATTGAGAGCATAAAGAAATCTTTCCTTCGAAAAAGTAAAAATTGAAGAGGTATCACTGTGATCCTTTCCACCCTGACTCAGTCTATGATTCTGTGATCAAGCTAGCTTCAAGGAAGAAGAACAGCACATGCTGCGAGATCCAAATCAGCTTTGAAAGTAGTGTGTTTTTTTATGTAAAGAAAAAAAAAGAAGAAGAAGTGGGTGCAAGTAAACTCTTGAAATTACTTATTGCTGCATGAAATAGAAGTGGCAAAGTAGAATTTAGTTGACACAGGTTCTTACTGGACAGTAAAATTGTTCTGTGTAACTGGAGTTCTCTTTTGTTATAGAGAAATAAAGGTAGCTGAGGTTTGTTTAAAATGTATTTCATGTTTTTTTCAACTGAATGTTACAGTGTGTCGTCAGGTTTCCATTCCTGAAATTAGACCTGTGTTGAATCAACTGTTGCCATCCCGTAGCTACCTAAAAGGAGGTGGGGAGAAGACAACAGGAGTTAGTTACAAGTTAAAGTTATTTCACATAGAAACTTATGTTATGTGGATTTGTTGTCAGAGCAAGAAAAGACAGTGATTCCTTTCAGTGTTTCCTGATGCCTCCCTCATTCTTTCCTTTAGCTAGAAGTGTTAGTTGATGGATGAATGTGGATTTTGGGAGTGTTCCTTGCATCTAGAAAGGGTTAATCTATGAAGCTCTGTAATCCAAGGGAAAATGAACAGCTACACCTCTTAAACCTGCACAAATCTATGGAGTCAGATGAGATCCACACAAGGGTACTGCGGGAGCTGGTGCAAGTGCTCACTGAGTCACTTTCCATCATGTGCCAGCAGTCCTGGCTAACTGGGGATGTCCCAGTTGACTCAAGGTCAGAAAATGTGACATCCCATCTGCAAGAAGAGCAGGAAGGAGAGTCTAGGAGGCTACAGGCCTGCCAGCCCAACCTCTGTACTGACGAAGGCCATGGAGCAGATCATCGTGAGTACCATCATGTGGCACATGTAGAACAGCCAAGGGACCTGGCCCAGCCAGCATGGGTTTATGAAAGGCAAGTCCCAGTGGACCAACCTGATCTCCTTCTATGACAAGGTGATCCACTTAGTGGATGAAGAAGAGGTTGCAGATGTTGTTTACCTGGATTTAGTTTCCCACATCATTCTTCTGGAGAAGCCACCTGCTCATGGCTTGAACAGGTGCACTGTTCACTGGGTAAGATCTGTCTGGATGGCAGGGCCCAGAGAGCGGTGGTGAATTGAGTTACATTCAGCTGTCAACCAGTCACTACTGGTGTTCCCCAGGGCTCAGTGTGGGGACCAGTCCTGTTTAATATCCTTATGGATGATCTGGATGAGGGGATTGAGTGTAACCTCAGTCAGTTTGCAGATGACACCAAACTGACCAGGAGTGTTGTTCTGGAGGTTAGGAAGGCTTTGTATGTGTGTTAGGGTGGCTCTGTACCTGTGTTACGATAGTATAAAATTACCTTCAGGAATTTTATTTCACTAGTTGCTGGTTTTTGGGGGTATAACTTTGAAAACTAAACCCTGTCATGTACTGTTTAATGTATTGGACCTTGCTTCTTGTTTCAAGTGCTGAACTTTGGCTTGATGACTGTGAACAGTGTTAGAATGTAGTTAAGGTTTACTTTGAAGCAAACCCTCCACCTTAAAACCCAAGCACCACCAACTAACACTACTTTACAATTTATTCATTTTTGTGTACGGTTTTGAGAGTTACCTTCCTACCTGGATATTTCTTGAGTATTTTTAAACTGATAGGAGGTGGGTGTTTGTATGTAAGTGCATACCAGATATGGGAAGTCAGAACAACGAACAGAGGCGCTTCTCTTTCTCCTGATACATGATGGTCTCTTAGAGCATTTCTTCTGAAGAGAAACAGAGATTGAGAAATTTAGTTTAGAAAAGGTAGTTATTAAATGAGGTAGCAAATGGTATATATTCCATTATTTTTGACTGCAGAAAGGGTGCCAAGTTACCTTTGCTCCCTTAACATATGGATACTGGAGTAGTGTGATAGCTTTTGGAAAGACAGTGCAAAAAAGGAATTCCAGTTATTTAAGCAGTTGGTCTTTAAAAAATAATTTCTCTAAATTTAAAGTTGTTGGTAATTGAATTTAGGTTTTCTTCCATTTAGTTTTGTAAAACAAAGAGCAATATACAAATCCAAGTGACTAGACACCAAAACATGAGTGTTGTTCAACTAGCTTTCTTTGCTACAAGTGAATTTTAAAATCTTTTTGAAGGATGAGTGACCTCATTCTTACATGTCCTGGTATACATCTTTCATCAAGAATTTTTGTGAGTTATGAGTTTCTGGTTTGCCCGTCTTGCCAAATATGGAAGAGTGTCAGATAGCTCAGAGTTTCATACAGTTAGGTAGCAGTTACTGCTGGGTAAATTCAGAAGGCACAATTATTCTGAAGAGAGATACCAGGCTACTGTGTATCTCCTTAGGGAATTCTTTTGCTTCTCTTGGAGCTTTTCTCTATTCAGTCTGGGCCATCAGAGAAAAGCCAGCCTTGTTTTTTGGATGCTAACTAGAAAAGAAGACAACTCACCAAGGGCAAACATTTTTCTGGTTAAAATAAATAAACGAATCCCCCAACATAACTATTAAAATGTATTTTGGCAACATGTTTGATTTCATACCTTGGGTCTACTTTTAGATGGATGGTGGAAACATCGTGAATGTAGCGCCTTTCCCTCTCTCCTCTTCCTTCCAACCAGCTTGTCTTTCCAATGTGCTCAGTATTCACAGTCCATAATTTTAAAATTTTGTGCTGAAAGGTATTGCATATGTGGGCCAATTCAGAGGAGAGAAAAGTCCACTGTTTGGAAGAAGTGTAGAATTGAAGCAAACTCATGGAATGGTGTATGGGCATAGTCAGAATATGCACGCAGTATGTAAGTGTGTCTTGAGCTGACTTTACTCCTCCTTTTCTTGTAGCTCAGGTGTATGAATTTCCCCTGAAAGTTATGTTTGAAGAGACATGAAAGATGTAGAGGCCTCAAAAGGTATGGAAGCATCAGAAAGTTCAAAAATTCATGTGTATTCCTGGGCATGCCAAATTTGATCTTTTCTAGTGATCCCAGTCACTTCATTTCACTGAGGAGGTGCCTTAGATGCATCAAACTGAATCTGAGGCCCAGTTTTTAACTTTTTAAAACTTTTTTTAGTCTGCAACTGAGCACTACGTTGTACAGATGCTTCAGGATACCTAAAAATACTTGAGTCTAGGGTATAGTAAGCAAAATTTCGTCCACATTGGTGTAACAAGGGATTTTCCATCCTGTGTGAGACAAGGTAAGAATAGTGCCTTTATACATGCTATTGCAACCTTTGCTGGCAACTCAAGTAGTACTTCTAAAGTACAGGCAATTCTTCCATGCATTTCTTCCTTGCTTGTTTTTGAAAAAAACATTTTCTGTGTTGTCATTGGAAACAAACAGGAGATTCCAGGAAAGAATACAGATGGCAGTACGGTAAAAGGGTAGGTATTACAAGGACATTTATTTCAGATCCGTAGTTTTTGAACTATGTTGACTGAAAGTGGTAGTTCTAATTGGATTGGGCATCTGGGGAATGCAACTATGTGTGTTTAGGAAGCTGTGTCATACACAGACAGTGTCTGTCTAGAGGAGACTATCATGGGAATCCTAAAAGGCAGTCAACCACGTTCCCCACTCGTGCCCCCACAATGTGGGCAGAAGAGAAGGAAGAGCTTTGGACTCGGTAGCAATGACTGCGGCTTTCTGGGAGTGCTGAAAGGTTTGGTGTAGCAAATTCAAATATATGTCTAAGTCATATTTGTATGGCAGTGAAACTTTTCTGCTTGACTCTTACAGGTATTCATTAAATAAAACATCGATTTCTGAAACTATTCAAGTGAGTTTTGTGATGGTACTGGTTAATAAACTTGGCTTTGGGGAGGGTAAACCTAGACAGCTCAGGTTTATTTTTCCATTTTGGACTATAAAAAAAGGAAATTTGAGTTTGTTTGTTGTGCTTTTCACCGTGGCCCCCTGAGTTTTTCCAGGGTGACCAAATGAAATGGCAAACAGATTACAAAGTAGTGAACTCTTAGCATACCTTTTTTCCAGTGGTCTTTACCTTAGTAAAGAAGATATATATCTCTGTATTACACATACAGACATCATATGCTACTGCTTATTTCTTCAGGCATGAAGACTTACCTCAAACTACATTTGGAAAGAGTCTTCTGAATGTATGAGATACATCTCACTACTGACTGTCTTATCAAGAGTTAGTCTTTCTAACATACTGTCATGTGCTAACTGTTCTTTTGCAGTGGTTCCCATCTCTCTCCGTTCTGGTTTCCCATTTTGTTTGAGTGGTCATCTAGGTGAAGAAATGTCCTCAGTCCCTTCCATGGTGCAAACAGCAGAATCTGTCTCTCAGATTTTGGTCAGCAACCTCAAGGCATACTAGAATCATTATGGACGATCGCAGAAAGAATTCCATTTATACATATATGATAAACATTTACCTTGCTGTTGTAGAGCTGTTGTTGTAGAGTTACAGTCAGAAAGAAGATCTGCAAAGTTTTTTCTTATTTTCCCAGGGAGACTTAGAGTCATGATTTCTTTCTAGTAGTGCATACAACATTGCCTGCATTGTAGTATGTGCGGAATCTGAATATGTTTATAATACTCTCTGGTTTCTACTGCAATGATCTTATGGCAATTTTTAATTTTTGTTCTTTTAATCAAAGCCACATTTATAAGTTTTCCTTATAAGATGTACAAGGATGTAAATCTTGCCCTTTCTGGCATAATTTGAATCATCCAAGAAATAATGGCAAAACTCTGAGCAGTAGGTTTAGATTCTCCTGTTTTATTTTCACAATTCATTGTAATTCCTATAAAATTTGTTCATCTTTTGAATCCTTTTAGAATCACTACTGCTTTGGACCTTTCTATTTCTTCCAGTTATTGAAAAATGGCACTTATAATAAAATATGTAGGAACTTGAAATATTTTAGGGCTCTGTTTTTTGTCAAGCTTGGCAGTGAACTCAAAAGTTACTGAAAGTAGTTATTGGTCAGTATTCTTGTTTGTTTGTTTGGAGTTTTTTTCTTCTTTAGGGAGCCAGATTATCAGAATTTTAAAATAATTTATAAGGATATCTATATTTGATATGAACAAAAATGTATGTTTATTTTTTGTATAACCTGACAAAATCCAGAAGAAAGAGGATCCTGATAAGTGTGTGAAGAAATAAGATTATAGGTTAGGAATAATTGAGGATAACTTAGGTTGAAGAAGGGGAGGTTGTAAAAGGGAGTCTTTTTTCCAAAATTACTTGTTTGAATTAAATTCAATTCAATTCTGGACTTGATGTAAGGCGTTCCTTTAAGTATCAGGATGTTCTTATAAAATTACCTGTTCTCCTGTGTCATGCTTAGCATCCTCTTTCTTGGCTGTTTTCTAGTAGAAAAGTTGAATTTTGTTATTTTCTTTTGCTATTTTCCTTGGTAGTGAAAGCATTTCTGTTTTAGCAATGTAGTCATTTACTCCAACTTGGAATTAATTTGGGCTCTTCCCCTGCCTCACTTAAAATTGCTCTAGATCTTTCCTAAATAGGATTAAACAAGATCCTTTCTGTTCTTAATACTGTATTTCTATCCATTAATGATCGACACAGGAATACTTTGGTTTAAGTGTAGGCAGCAATAGCAAAGTTCAAGGTAAAGTTTAATAAAGTAGCCTTTTGTTTATCTAATTTATGACTAGATATGCTGTCAAGTTGAGCACCTCATAATGGCCAAGCCATTAGTTCAGGTTATTGTTCTGTGTCCTCTTACAGCACAGAAACATTTAGTAACTTGAAAATCATCAGTGTCCAAAATAGCAGCATAACAAACATGAGTAGAGCACTTGTAATAGCACTAGTCATTATTAAAAGGCTATGAAAAGTTACTACGAGCATAAAGCTTGATTAAAACTAAAACATTGCTTGAGCCTGGAATCTACAAAAGAAGGAATGCAAGTTAAGACTGTCAGACTGCTTTGGAGCAGAAGAGGAAAGTAACTGAGGTAATCTTTAAAGAGTGAGCAATGCAAAGGAGTGCTGAATTCCAGATGCTCAGGTAGGAGGGTCCAGAAGAGTCTTTTTTTGTAGTTTATATACAAAATAGTGTATATATAGACACTATATATATATACACATGCTATGTATATATATATACTATATCTATCTATCTATCTATACATACATAGCATGTATAGATAGATAGATAGGTAGATATAGTGTGTATATATACACAAGTACACAGGTTGGAAGGGAACCATAGGATCATCTAGTGCAAATCCCAAGTGAACACCCACCAAGGGATCAAACCCACAACCGTGGAACCACGGGCACCACGCTCCATCCACCTGAGCCTCCCACCATCTAGGCCATGTCACTGAGCTCCTTGTCCAGTCTTTTCTTAAACACCTCCAGGAATGGTGACTCCACCATCTCCCTGGGCAGACCATTCCACTGAGAGATCACTCTGTGAAAAACTTCTTCCTAACATCCAGCCTAAACCTCCCCTGGTGCAGCTTGAGGTCATGTCCTCTTGTTCTGGTGCTGGCACCCTGAGAGAAAAGATTCGCACCCACTCAACTGCAACCTCCCTTCAGGTAGTTGTAAACAGCAACGAGGTCACCTCTGAGCTTCCTCTTCTCCAGGCTGAACAACCCCAGCTCCTGCAGTTGCTCCCCATAGGGCTTGTCCTCCAGTCTTTTCCCCATCCTGGTCACCCTTCTCTAAACCCTCTTGAACAGTTTAACATCCTTCTTAAACGGGGGAGCCCAGAACTGGGCACAGTACTCAAGATGTGGTGTGACCACGCATTATATATATGTAGATTCTCTCTATATGAATGGTATATTTGTGTGGTATGGTACTGGATTTCTGTTGGCTATCAAGTTTGGTTCTGGATGGGAGGAAAAATGTCAATTTTAGGGCTGCTTGCATGTGTTTTAGAGAAATTGATTTAGAAAAATGCTGAAATTATTGAATACAGTAATATTCCTTTTGCTGAATAGTCAAATCTGGTAAAGTCTATGAGGAATATTTTCTGTTAATCAGAGTGGTTGAAGTTTGAGGTCCATGTTGGTGGTTTACAATATAGTGACTAACTTGTGAAAGTTCTGCTGGCAAAAACATCTCACTTAAAGAAAATATTAATAACTTTGAAGAAAGTAAAAAAAAAAATCTCTGCATCTGAAGTTGTTTATGATTAAGAATTTTGTAATGCTTGGAGTAATTGCTTTAATTAGCTATCAAACAGGTTTCAGGTTCTGTGTGAGAATGAGTTTCTTTCATTTGATTTAGTAAGAGCAGTTACAGATTTGTTTTTTTTTATTATCTTTACTATCTCCTTTAGAATTATTTACTTTGCACATGGAAGGCAACAGATACTTACTATTATAAAATCAATTTCATGCCTGACTGAACTATCTCTTCCACCTCTGTCATTGCTCTTGGTGCTTGGGGTGTTATCTGAGGCTTATTTGTGTTTATACAACTAGACTGTAGTGGGCCTTTGCAATAATTATTTGGGGATTTTGGACCCTGCAGCAACAAACAAAAAAGTGTTCGAAATAGCAGATGTGCAAGTATGCTTGCACATGATTGTCATATTCATTCCTTACAGAAAAATGACTACTTAATTTTGGATACTATATAAAGCACGTAAATGCTGAATAATTTCAACAATGTTTTTCCCTTCAAAGAGAGAAAAAACAGCTCAATATAGAAAGAATGTTTTTATGGAAACTTTATTTAGTCAAGTGGGTGTTGTAAGTAAACACCTGCAAAACAAGATTTGACAACTAAAGTACTGACATTAAATGTTTACCATATTCTATGTATTTCTAATCTGTATCTTCTGTGTTCATATTTTTTGTTTTGAGCTGATAAATCCAGTAATTGAATTAGATGGAGTAACTTCAAAATGACTTCTCAAAGACTATGTACAAATTTAGTTGCCAGAATGAAACAACATTGGTGTTTTAGGATGTCCAACATCTGTAAGTCAATTAAAATCCTGTGATATGCAAAGGGGGAAAAAAGGAGATACTACAGCAAAGGGAAAGAACATACATCTGATTCCCATGATGATGAGCTGTGTCTGTATGTGATTTTGATGTTGGATAACCTGAATTAGTTGGTTTCAAGTAACTCGAACAGTATTCAGGTTAATACATTAAATGACATGGGTTTTAGCTGCACTCTTCAAATGTCAGTCACATTGTATAATATAATAGAAGGGTAGATTTTTCTTTCACAGGTTCACAGGTTATTCTGAGTTGGAAGGGACACACAGGAAGGCAACGTCCATATGTTGGGATCTGGGAATTGTTTTCTTTGTTTTCTTGAGTGCCTCGGAAATGAGTTATTTCTACTTGTGTTTTATTAAATAATTTCATTGGAGGTGTTAGAGAAAGGGTAGGTAGTGTGAGTAGTGTTGCACTGGACCGTGTGTTCTAGCTGGCATTAACTTGTAGGTTGTCTCTGATAAATAAGAAAGAAGTTGCAAACTGGGTCTTTGTATCTTTCATAATGGTGACATCGTTGCTGCCAGTTCAAGTGCCCTTGCTAATTATTCTTTTTCCTGTGAAATACTTAGCATTGCAAGTATTTTCCTATTCATTAAAAAAAGCACTTGTGTACCCTGAGCACCCATGGAGGCCCCTGCTGTGCAAAGCGATTTAGGAGACACTCGTAAAAAATATTGAAATGAAGGTATCTTCCAGCTCTCAAGTCTGCTTGACACTCACCTTGCACCCTGCAGTGACGAATGGGCATTGGGCAAGTGGCACTGGGCAGTGTGGAGGGTGCCAACTCAGTATTCTTGAGATTTCTCACCTGCTTTTCCATTTAAAGGAGAGGGGAGCAGCGACAGGGTTACAATCTACATGCACACCACAGTGGTATGTGCTGTTATAAGTACAAGCTAACACCTCTTCCCTGAGATTTTTCATTTCTTATGCCTTTCAGTGCTTTCACAGGAACTAAGATGCTGTGTCTATCCAAGTGCGGTGTTTTATTATTTTTTGCGGCTGTGTTTTTTTTGTGTGCTGTGCACATCCGCTAAGTTGTTAAAATAGAGCTGAGAAAAATGCTGCTTCTTGCGGGCTATTGAAATCAAGTTGTAAGGAGATGTTAGTTTTGAGCCTTACACTGAGTGTTTCCTAACATTAGAAATCTGAAAAATTGAAAAATGACGTTTGAATTGTCTCAATTGAGTTGGTTGTTACAAGTGAGAAATGAACAGCTCTTTAAAAATATTGTTTCATACCTATTGCCCTATCTTGACCGAAGTTTTAAAGTTACTAAGCCGTAAATAAATGAAAATGAATTTTGATTTGGGGTCTGCTGTCAGGTTTCTAACTGTCCATCTGTATAAAGGATAATGATTAAATGACTTATAGATGTTCATAATGTTAATGGAAGAGTAATTTAAAAAACACTTATACCTGTGTTGTGAAGGAATGAGTCTCTATGAGAAGCCATTCTTCTCACCACCATTTGCTTGCTGTGGAGCCTTGCTGTAGGAGCAAGGTGCTGTTTCAGGAAATAATTCTGGTTATTTATTTTTGATATTGGTTTTATTTGATTTTTCTTCCCTGCTTGGGAGAGAAGGTATCTCATTTTTGCTTTTGTTTTTTTAATAGCTATTCAAAAGAGAATTGGTGTGGCCTCTCTTCCACATAGGTGATCAATACAGAACTTGTTACTAAACTCATGCTAGCACTCATATTTGAGGAGATTTGGCTTGGCTGTGCGCTGTGTACAGCAGTGTNATCCCCCTCACAAGATAAAGTCTTTCATGACCCTTTCCCAGGGCAAGTCTGAACCCAGGGTCAACAGCTCTTCCGTACTCTGCTGTCTGAGGGTCACTCTACAGGGTGCAGTCCTTTAAGAACTGGCTGCGCTGCTTAATTTGTGAGCCCCATCCCAAGGTACACAGACCCTACCAGGTACAGTTCTGCGCAGTGTGGACTCCTCCTCCACAGGCTACAACATCTTTCCTGGGACATCTGCTCCAAATATGTGGACTCCAACATGTCTGCAGCTTCCTCCAGTATCCTCCAGCTCTGGGGTGGGCTCCCTCTCCACGGCCACAGGTGGATTTCTGCATCCCTGTGGTCTCTCTCTATTCCATGGGCTGCAGGCAAACAGTCTGCTTCACCATGATCTGTTCCACAAGCAGCAGCGAGATGCCTGGAACACTTCTTCTCCCTCCTTCGGCTGCCCTGACCTTGGTGCCTGCCTTTGTTGTTAAACCTCTCACAGCTCCTCTCCGGCCATCTTCTTGTTGTTACTAGATTTTTCTTTCCTTTCTTAAATATGTTATCACAGAGGTGCCTCTATTTCTCCTGATTGGCCTGACCTTGGCTGGCAGCGGGCCCAGCCAGGAACTGGCTGGTGTTACCTCTGCTAGTTAGCCCCCCCACTGCCAGGAAAAAAAACACCCCACATTCAAACCAGCACAAGCAGTAAATAGACCATGAGGTTTTTGTGTTACATGACAATGCTCTTCATGGAACTGTGGTGGGACACATTTTTCTAGTGCAGTCAGTTACAACCAGAGGCAATGCTGTTCTGAAGCAGCGGGTGTTCCGGGGCTGCTGTTTCCATTTGACTGACTTTGTATGTTTATTTATACACACATGAGTTGGGAGAAAGCAGCCATGGGAATAAATTGCCCAATTTCCTACCACTGACTCCACTGACTTTCTGAATTAAGTATCAAACAGAAGGAGTCTGAAATTGTAAGTAGAGTAACTTAGCATTGACATTAGAGGGGATAAAAATCGAAATTAAAAAAAAAAAGAATTAATGAAGCCCAAATAGAGGGTGTTTCTAGTAACTGTTATTGGACTTCTATACTGGATTTCCTGTACTGTTACCTCCCCAGTTGAGCCTGCTCCCATCATCATTGTGGGAAGCAACGAAACAGAGGGAGTTATGTAGAGCTTAAAGACAGCAGGAACTAAGTGTTAAAAGTTTCTTTCTGTGAACTGTGGAGATGCTAGATGTGCCTAAGGGGCTCTGGATTTTATTACTGTTTAATTCTTGAGCTTGGGATGTCATGTTTGCATTTGTTTCTGGAGTTCAGTTTTTGTGCAACAGGCTGTCCTTTACTGCTGAGTTTAGATTTTGTGGTTGAAAAGGCTGAGTGAGACTATGTAGTCTGAAACTTTTAAAAAGGAGACCTAACCACAAAGCCAGGTTTAATTTGATTACTGCTATGATAACCTTGAACCGTGGTGATTATTGCAGTGAAGGTTTGCTTTGTCTTAGTTTGAGTGCTTAATACCTTATCTTCATTTGTTAGCTGGCTTTGGATACATGTAACCTATGGTGACACTTCAAAATTGCTCTATACTACGTATTATTTTTTCAATATTGAAACTGCAGAGCGGTTCTTTAATTAGAATTGTGATTGTGAGGACAAAGGATACCTCCTCCTTTTTGTGCGCTCCTCTGTGGGAAGTTGCTGTGTGTTCAGTATGTTTTCTAAGCGGTCCTGCTGTTTGTATGGCTTCTCCTTTCTGTTGTTGCAGACTTTTTAAGCAGTGTGTGGCAGAGGGAGAAATCCTCTTTTCTGTTCTGGTTAAAATTATTTTCATAGTGAGAATTAATTACATTGCTGGGTTTTATCCAGTGATTCGTTGGTTGACAGTGAAACAGCCTAATGATTTTTTTTTTTGGAAAATGACTTAAATTATAACATGTAATTTCACCCTTGCTCAGTAATAACATACACTTTCCTGTATTTCCACACCAGCTGTTCAGGAGTAGGACAGAAATACCAAGGCAGCTATACTGTCAGCTCTTCATTATCTAGGACAAAGTCTGGAACACAACAAAAGAGAACGGAAAAATCCTGATAATTTGCTTATATAAGATGTCATAGAAAAGCTGCAAGAGAAATTCATGCTGTCAGCTTCTACAATTAAGGAATTGTGGTTGAGTACCACTCAATGTTGTTCCTGCAGAATAAGAAATACGAAAGCTGGGAATAAATGTCGATCTTGTAGAAGATAGGAGGGCTCTGCAGAGAGACCTTAATAGGCTGAATAGATGGGCTGAATCCAATAACATGAGGTTTAACCAGTCTAAGTGCTGGATCCTACACTTCGGTTACAATAACCTCCTGCGGAACTATAGACTGGGAACCGAGTGGCTGCAGAATGGCCAGATGGAAAGGGATCTGGGAGTTCTGGTTGATAGAAAACTTAACATGACCCAGCAGTGTGCCCAGGTGCCCAGAAAAGCCAATGGCTTCCTGGCCTGTATCAGGAATAGTGTTGCCAGTTGGACCAGGGACGTTATTCTCCCCCTGTACTCAGTGCTGGTTAGGCCACATCTTGAGTACTGTGTTCAGTTCTGGGCCCCTCAGTTTAAGAGGGATGTTGAGTTGCTCGAACATGTCCAGAGAAGGGCGACAAGG
>WEKX01005959.1:40630-54381 GCA_013390025.1 Pitta sordida | reverse complement strand
GGGTGACCTTATCGCTGTCTATAAATTTAAAGGGAGTTGTAGCCAGGTGGAAGTCTGTCTCTTCTCTCCAGCTACCAGTGACAAAATGAGAGGACACAGTCTTAAACTGCATCAGGGGAGGTTTAGACTAGACATTAAGAAGAACTTTTTCACAGAAAGGGTGATCTCTCAGTGGAATGGGCTGCCCAAGGAGGTGGTGGAATCACTGTCCCTAGAGGTCTTTAAGAAAAGACTGGATGATGTACTTAGCGGCATGATCTAGATAATAGGATAGTATGTTGGTAACAGGATGGCAATAGGTTAGGTAAGAGGTGATAGGTTGGACATGATGATCTCTATGGTCTTTTCCTGCCTTACTGATTCTGTGATTCTGTGATTTTAGTGTCCTGCATTGCTGAATAGGCAGCGCTCTTTTCCTTTTCCCACTAAGGGAGTAGCATTTAGGTAAGAGATGGCTTGGTGCTGGGGACCAGTGGTATCCAAAGTGGGGTGTGTGCACAATCCATTGGAGTGCAGGAAAAAAAACAAACCCCAAACCATTTTTGGTACCACTGGTAAGAAAATAGAACAACAATTCATCTAACATCCCAAGTCCTCTTGTGTGGCCTCTTCCAGTTTTCTTCAGTGTTCTACCTGAAGAGTGGAACTTGAGGCCTAAATATGAAGATAAGTTGACTAGAACAATAATAGTTACCTGTTCATTTTCTTAATTGACACATTAAATTTAGCAGGAGTATTCCCTTCCTATCATCCTTTTCACTGAGATTTAGCTACTTCATGTGTTGGCTAAAGTCAGGAGCAACACGTCTTTTGACCTTGTGTGTCAAAATGGCATTGTCAAAAATCCTTATTTAAAGGAATGCAATCATGAACGCAATTAAGGATACATTTTAAAGTATGTGATACTCATGCTGTGGCTTTTACATGTTTTTCAGTGGGAAGCTTTTTATCATGTAGAAATTACGTATAAATGAAATTCTTTGGTAATTACATATTACCTGTATCAGGCAAAAAACCAAACCCAACCAGTATTTGGAATGCACTCAACTGTTTTAATGCTTGATTTGAACTGTTGTCTAGTATGCCTTGTATTCTTTTGTGTTTGGTAAGAGCTCTTTGCTTGAACATCCTTTTGTGTTGCTTCCTCTTTACTGTGACTATTTTTCCTGCCTTTTTGTTATCCCCAATTGTTAAGACATATATAACTTCTATCATGCTGATTTTCTTTTGTGTAGTTCAATACTTTGTCTTCAGTAGGAACTAAGTACCTGACAGTGTTTCTGTAAAAGTTTCCTTTCGGCTGTTGCTTGTGTGTATTATTAGATAAAAAGAGAAGAGAACTGAGCACATGATAAGTTACCTTTTAAGCTTGTGTATTATGAAGAGAATCAGGTCACTAAAAACTGATGTCAGGCAAACCTGTTTTTTCCGATTACCATCTTTTTAAAAAAATAGAGTTTCTGCATAGATGTTCTTTGTTAAATAATACCTCTTCTCCTTTCGATCTTCTTTTTTTGTTCCTGACTTCTCACACAATTACTCTGCTGCCTTTGCTATTGTTAAGAACAAGTGAAAGCTGTTAGGTCTGTGGGTAGAATTAAAGTTGGTTTTATTTTTAAAAGAGGTGGTGATGTAAGCGACCGTTTATCTGCAGGCACAAGTCAGAGTTAAATTGGTTTTATAACCTCAATGAAATCTTTGCACACAAAAATTACTTCAAATTGAATACTTTAAGTGAAATGATGTTGCAATTCCAGTTGTCCAATGCCTGCTGTGTCACTGGCAGTGGCTGAAAAAAGGGTTGAGTGTAATGTACCTGGTTCTTCCCTGGGATTTCAGTGCTTTGCGGAGTTTCTTTAGCCTGCCTTCAGAATATGCGAAGGCTCTAAATCTGTTCAATCTGTATTGTGACGGAGTTTCTTGGACTAATTTTCTTAGCAAAAAAATACAGTATCCAGGACTGAGTATATATGCTATTCTCTAGCCAAAAGTGATTAAGTGTCATCAAAACTCGTTATAAGGTATTATGAGACCTTGTCTGAGTAGTAGTCCTGAGGGCTAAAAAACCACAATAAAAGATCTAGTAGCTAAAAATCAAGACGTCGGCCTAAAACAAATTAGTATTCTAATCATGAAGGGACTTGAATGCTCTCTTTTGGTTAGTTGTGTATGCTTGTGCATCTACATGTATCATGAGTTGGGTACACAGCTTCTACCTGCCAATCAAATATTGGAATGTGTATAGTCTGTGGACACTTAAATGATTGTGTAGACATGCTCATACACAACACTGACTTGAATATGGTAGGAATGCATACAGAAATCTCTATTTCATAGCTATGAGAAGACCAAATACTTCTTGAAGATAAAATACTCTTATCTGTCCCAGGATTTTGTTAAATTCTAAATTCCCTAAGCATGTTAAAGGAAACACTTCTTGTTGCTATTGTTGCAATATTAAAGGTAATTACTTTCTCTATATTTTCCTGGAGATTTATTTCTGAAGATATTCTGTAAAACTAACTGGAATTTCTCAGCTACTGTCATGGAACTCAGTAGTTAGGTTACAGATCTTAGGATGGGCATTCTTCAACAGCTTCACAGTATGGCCTAATTTTTTAGCATATTTTCAATACATGTTTCTTCCTAAGAATGACAATTTTGTTCTTGTTTCTACTTTTAAGTGCCACACAGGGAGTCTGAGATACTCCTTAAATTTGGTTCCTCTTGTTTTATAATGGAGAAAAACTATTAACATTTTAAAAAAGTGGAAATAAATGCAAGTTCTGATACAGATATTGTTCTGCTCTGTAGGCAGATTTTGGTTCATGTTCTTGAAAGAATTGTTTTGATTTAGAAGTTGTTCCTGATGAAATGCTCTATTTAAAATAGCAATATCTGTATCTCCCCTAAAGATAATTCTGAATTCTTTCCAGATTTTTCTCTCATCTTGTAAAACATATATTATGTTAACTTTTCATAGTTCAAACTGTTTTTAAGCTATTATGGCACATTGCAAAGTAACCACTTTGTCTGTTTTAGTAACATTCCCCCTCCTGCCCCAAGGGAAACTTTGAATAATCTGTTTCTGTGGAACAAATTATCTTTCTATTTGATGGAAAATAAGATTAATATAAATTAGTGCTTGGTTTTAGATTTTTTCCCCTTTTCAAGAAGCCTGAATAAGGATCTTGTTTTTATTGTTCTTGCACAAAAATATATGAAAGTGTTGCCACTGTTGACAGGTTATCAGCATAGAGTCATAAATGAAATTCAGAGCTTGGGAAGGAGGGTAGAGTAAGATTAAATGCAAACAAAACAATGTGTTCATGACATTTGGGATACACAATACTAACACATCTTGCTTCTCCTGTCCCTCTCTTCTCTTTGCCTCTAGCTACCTTTACTATATCGGACTTTAATTTAACTGCCTTACTTAGTTAATGAAGAATGTATGAAGATGTTAAAGGATTGCATTCTGTGGTGTTATGTCTATGCTTCATATGTTACAGAAAAAGGTGAAAACTTGGGACACTGTACATACATCACTATTTTCACTATTGCCTGCCTACCTTCCCTGGAAGTTAAGGCCAAGAAAATATAATTAAAATATTGCTTTGTATATTAAGGTTTGAGATTAGTTCTTTTGATGCCTTCTGAAGTTCATTACAGTTCAGTTATCTGATAGGAACTTACTATAAAGACTTACATGTAAGGTACAGATTTTCATGGAAATCTGGGATGATATAAATAATCACCAGGAGGTCTGTATTCTGAATTAGTCATGTATGAAAGCCAAGTTTTCTTTTTGTCTTTTTTGGGCACAAACCTTTTTTTTTTTTTTTTTTCTTTTCCTTATTCTCAATATGGTGAATATAGTCTTAAAGTTTAGAATAAAGTTAGAGGATCTTGCATTGTCAAAGTGTCTGAAGATGGTTGCTACACCAATGCTTTTGACTTGAAATATGCCAGTAAAATATACGAATGGTTGCACTGACTTAATGTAATGTATCCTGTTGGCAATAAAATAATAACTTTCATTGTCACTAGACAAAGACCTCAGGATNCTGGAAGAACATCTCTACCCCTTCTCTCGTAGGCCTGGGGGCCTTCAAATTTCTCAGCCTCCCGACGCAGGTTCTGAGCTGGCACGCTACATCTTACTACTGAACTTTTTTTTCTTCTCTCCCAAGTATGTTATTCTGCAGAGACGCCTGCCTTTATCTCTAACTTTGAAGGCCATGGCAGCACGGACAGCTCAGGCAAGAGCTGAGCTGTTAACCCCCTCGCTACCAGAGCAGCAGAAAAAAAACCCCTAAACCATAACACACTCCTAACCTGTTGTGGTTGTTGTGAGGTTGTTTTTATTTTATTTTTTTATAGCTTGGAGAAGTTTTAGCTCAAGAAAACACATCCAGTTGCTTTCTAAACATATGAAAGTTCTCAGGATGTTGTAAGTTCTCGAGAAAGAAGAACAAATAGTTAGGAGTGGCCTATGTGAACTTGACATACATATTAGCTTCATTTAGTTTTTCTTGGTTACTAAATTAGAAGGTGCCCTGAACAATTGCTTTCTCTCAATTTTCATTCTATTCCTTATCTTAAAAATGATTGTCGTATCTCATTTACCTCATCGTCTACACTGAGGAGTCCAGGTGTCTTAAGAGTTCCCCAGATGAATCTGGTCCATGTGTTCCAACATGCTTGCTGTCCTTGTCAGTAAATTTCCCATTTACATCCTTTTTTTTTGTGATAAGAGGAATCAGAAGTGCCCAGAGTATGGCTGATGTTATTGTTCCATGAATTTATCCCAGAACATGATGTACTCTGCTCTTGCTGCTGAATAGTTAGATTGTCTGTAGACAGCAGAGTACAGTGGATCTGAGCACATTGCCACAAATACTACTAAGCAATGTGTTTCCACATTGAGTACTGCCCATGCCTTTCCTTGGGTTTTCTGACCTTCATAAAGTTATCTATCCAAGCAACTATCTTACTCTCATGCTGCAGCAGCTTTGTGTCTTTGTGTGTTCTTCACTAAAAGGTCTTAAAGTTTTTATTTTTGTTGATAGTGCCTGAGGAGATTCAATTTTTTTGCATGTGGAACCTTCTTTTCAGATTTGTCCATCATAATACCACTTCACAAAAGCTTTGTTCAGTCTTTCACAGCATGTCCTGTTTGTCTGCATAGTCAGTAATACTCTTTTTCAGAACAGTTCCTCCTACGGATACATTCACATCAGTGTAAAAGGTGGAGGAATGGTTTTTGCTATCAGAAGTATGTTTTACACTAATGTCATTACATTTGTGTAGCTCGTATCTCTAGAGATCATTTCTAAAATGATTCTGCTAATAACATATAAACAATGAAGTATCACAGAATCACAGAATATTCTGAGTTGGAAGGGACCCACAAGGATCATCGAGTCCAACTCTTAACACTGTCTCCCTGGCGGGAATCGAACCCAGGTCTCCCACACGCCAGGTGGGGACACTTACCACTGTACTAAAGTGGATTTTATGAAGTGACAAGTCTTCAGTGAAATTCTGAGGGTCACTGAAGGATCAGTAATACCATGATTGTTAAGGCTCAGTTGCCTTTGGATTTATGAAGAAGTCTTCTTCCTCTGCACTCTGAGTTTCTCTTCTAGCATCCCTGCTTGATACTGTTTGGTGTGGCTTCTCTAAAGCCACACACAAGACCCCACCACTCCGCCCCAAAGTTTTATAGGCCAGGTAGGAAAGATCATTTAATCCAAACCCTTTCCTCAAGCAGGGCCATCTAGATCAGGTTGTCCAGTAAAGTTTTGAATAAGTACTTACAATGTGTATGTACTCAAATATGAATACACACGATATATACTGAAATACGCACACATGCATGCTATTGGTATTGAAATTTCAATTAACAGGTCAAAATCCCTTTGCCTTCACCTGAGCATTAATTTAAGTGTCTCTTCTGTACTCAGCTTCTAGTTTGGTAAAATTCGCAGGAACTTAATTATCTTTGAGTGTCCAAACTCTTGATCAAATTTAGTTGAAATTTGCCAACAAGTTTAGGATTTAAATGTGACAAGTGAAAAGATGATGGACTGCCTTAGCATCGTTTCCTTGGAGGCTTAGATCATCCAGGTTAAAAACGTCTCTATTTTTGGGCTCTTTTAGCATTACCAGACTAATGTAGCGTGAAGCTGCTCAACTGTGCTGGGAAATTAAGTGTTGAAGTCTGCTATTTAATGTGTATTGTATGAGTGGTGCCATTCCTTTCCAGTGATGAAAGCAATGTATGTAAAGTCTGTCCTGGAAATTGTTAAAATACACCTTTTTTAAGTGATAATGATAATATTAACAGACAGTATATTTTCTAAATCTTGTTACTGATGCAGGAATTCTTTTCCACTGTCAAAGAAGTCTCTGTATTTAAATTAAATGTGTTGGGTTCCTTTGCCACTTGTGAACCTTATTTCTCTGCTTTAGCCTTGTTAGAACTCACTGAAGTCAGTGAGAGTGTTTCCTATCAGATTCAATTTCCTGAGAGCCCATCTGTTACATCTCTGAGGAGGGCATAAGAGGTAGAAGTAACTTCCTAGCGAGTACATCAACATCAGCTCAATAGAACAGCAACCCCACAAGGGTTTGAGTCTTAAACAGTAAGTGAAGCTGTTAGGTATAGAGAAAAGATTAATGCTGTGACTACTAATCATCTTGTCCTTAGCTTCTCTTAACTCTTAATTAAACAGGCTCCAAACCTTCTGGTAATTAAAGCAGCTTCAAAGAAAACTTTGTAAATCGAGTGATTTTGTGAGGTGTCTGGGTATGTTTAAGCAAAAAGTGACAATCTGTAGAATAGTACAAATAGCAGTTGTGGTAGACTGTGTCACGAAAGGAAAATCCACTTTAGTACAGTGGTAAGTGTCCCCACCTGGCGTGTGGGAGACCTGGGTTTGATTCCTGCCAGGGAGACAGTGTTGAGAGTTGGACTCGATGATCCTTGTGGGTCCCTTCCAACTCAGAATATTCTGTGATTCTGTGAAAACTTTTCCAGATGATTAGAAATAATAACACAGTATGCATGTAAATGTCATTCTGATGACTGATAGCTTAGAATGTGAATTCTTTAATGCTTGTAAAACATGGTTTTAAGCTTTGGATCCTAAGCACTGTTTGGATGGGAGAGGATGTTTCCCTCATCTTAGCAGTGAAGTGGGAGGAGCAGCTCTGCAGCAGATAATGTCACTGGACGTGTTCAGGCTAAAACTTCTTATAGGAAACCCCTACATTGCCTGCTGCATTGAGCTGTTAGTTTGCTTTCTGTGAGTGAACATCACATGATTTTCATAGCATTTATTAATTTTGAAACATTTCTCAAATGCCGTGAAAACTTTGAAAGATGACTGTTTATGGGGGTAAAATCCCAAGTAGCAAAGGCAATTAGAAGTGTACAGCACAAGGGAAACTTAATTTAAAAATTCCTGATTTCAGAAGTAAAAGTGTGCTTACTATTGGGACTATGAAATGCTGCATTACCATGTTATGGAGAGGTAGAGGTCTGTTACAGTACTGCACCTTTTTTTTCTCCTCTCTCCCGTTTTTGTCTTTCTCTTCTTCCCATTCCTCGTACCCTGCTGCCCATGCCAGGTGAGCGCAAGTGAAATGAGGTATTGTCCTAGGGTGATTCCATTGTGTATATATACGTATTCCATATCTTTGTGCTTTGGCTTCGGTCTATGAGGAAATTTCCAGCAATACCCCTGGAATACCCAGGTCACAGCTGCAAAGCCTTTGGGCTCATTAACACTCTCTCCCACAACTGCAATATATAAAGCTTGAGTAGGGCAGCTCTGGGTTGGGATGTTGCAGTCCTTGGAGAGTCTCAGGTGGTTTTTTTGTGGTGCGTTTTTTTTTTTGTTTGTTTGTTTTTTTTTTTCTTTTTTGGCCCAGCCTGCATTTTATCTCAAATCTTCACAGGTATTGAACTGGTAACCTGAAATGTATGACAGGAATACAGCATGAATGGAATTAGGTGATAAACTTGTTTCTGTTTTGTACGTGGTGCCCATGGTTCTGTGCTTGTGGGTTTGATCCCTGGGTGGGTGTTTGCTTGGGAGTTGGACTAGATGATCCTATAGGTCCCTTCCAACTCAGAATAACCTGTGAACTAGTCATAGCCAAGTAGAAATGCTATTCAGCAATTAATGTGAAAAACAAATGAGGTGTGTGGTAATTGTATGGTGGTTCAAATGTGCCTTGAATTAAGTTTAAATAGGTATTTCAGATATCAGACAGAGCCTAGGTATTGCTCGGTGAAATAGCTAAGTCTCTGTTAAGCTTTCACATCTGGAAGTCTCCTAGCAGTAAAGGCTTCATGAAATCTACCTTTAGCATCTCTACTTTATTCTTCATTGTGGAGGTGGTTTGGATATATCCATCCTGGAGGAAAAACTGCTCTTACTGAGTGAAAAATGAGCATTTAGGAGAACAAATGCACACTGGGATTGCATGAGTTTTATCCACAAGGACATTTCATGCTGGTTTTCAGACATGGTGAGATCAAGGTCAAAGGCTTGCTCTCTTTCTGTCAGGTGAGTTGTCAAATGTATCTTCCTTTCTCTAAAATAATTTCTGAATCTATTGGCCAATTGTCAGATTAAAAAGAAAAACAAGGTTCCCAAAGATGCTAGGTTTCCTATTCTGTGACTGCTGAAACTCCAAAATGAAACAATGCTTCCTTCCTGTTGAGAAGGAAGCCTCTCCCTTGTCTCTAACCTTTCCCCATCTCTATCTTATTTGGCATTGTGTCAACCAGCTGACTGGCCATCGTAGCTGTGCTGTATCCCTTATAGTACATGTGGTGTCAGGCTGTGCTCTCTAGTGGGGATGTCATAAGTTGTATGATATGTACTTACATTCTAAACAGATGACTTCTAATGGGAACAGGGTAGAAAACATTGTGTTTTCTGATACAACACACTTTTCCCTGTAATATGCAATAGCATAGTTATTTTAGGTAAGATTTTTTTTTTGTCAGGGGACTGATGATGTTCTTCAAGCACAGGACCATGTTTCTTAGTTATTTACTGTTGGCTGTTCTGTGGCATAAACAATAAAGCCTATTGGGATTTAGGCAAATGATTTCTGTGGAGAATTATTCACAGGAAAAATACTATCCTAAAGATAATTGACTAGCTCTTCAAGACTATACATCCTTTAATATGTTGCATTGTGACTGTTCAGCACTGAAGATGAGTTTCTGTTTGAACATTGCCTAGATAATGGGACGCTTGGATGGATGGAGTGTGGTACTTGTGGTTCCACACTTGTGGGTTCGATCCCTGGGTGGACGTTTGCTTGGGAGTTGGACTAGATGATGCTAGGGGTCCCTTCAACTCAGAATAACCTGTGAACCTGTAAAGCGATATCCCACGCCATGTTTCTATGGGTAGCAAACCCTACGAGAGCAATATGCTGTGTCAGGTTTTGTAGATTTGTTCTGGGTTTTGTTAGATTGTCAGGTTTTTCAGAGGTTGTGCATTCTGCTTTTTCCTGTTTGTATTTCTGAAGCAATATTGTTCTGTCCCATATTTTGTTAGTAAAATAGGTTCACAGTTACACATATAATAGGACATTTAACCACAACAGAAAGCATTGGCATGGTTATCAATAGATGTGAAATTTAAAGAGTGAAATAAGCATTGGGTACTGAATAAAAATGTCAACTCTCATGCTTTAGATTCCTTACTGGAGTGATTTCCTTGCCCTTCTTTGTTTAGGGCACAGTAATAGCAATGGGTTTCACAGCAGTTGTCAACAGTTACTAAAATAGTTCAAGTTGTGTCAGTTCATTCCAGTAGTGAATGTAGTTCTGTTTTATCTTTGTGAAGGATTATTGTCCATTATACAGAAAAAGAACTGTTTGAGATCCTAGAATTAGATCCTACTCCCTTTTAAACTGCTACTGTTACTCTTTGGTGGGTTTGTTTTCTTTTTGTCAAAACAATTGGATTATCCATATTATACAAGTATTTTTGTATAATATTTTGTCATCTTTTTTCTCGTAAGGCATGTATGTAATGTGAAGATATATTCAGTGGGTATCTTTTACTCATTTAACAGTTTGACTTAAACCTTAATAAAAATTTGTCTTCAGATTAAGTATAAGATGTCATATATAATATGCTTTAATTTCCACTTAGCAA
Source organism: Pitta sordida (assembly GCA_013390025.1). Classification (NCBI taxonomy): domain Eukaryota; kingdom Metazoa; phylum Chordata; class Aves; order Passeriformes; family Pittidae; genus Pitta; species Pitta sordida. The sequence goes on along the minus strand of WEKX01005959.1, from coordinate 44,185 downwards.
TTACAACTCTGCCTGGAAAGGGAAGGTTGATTTGATTAATCACACTTAAAGACTGTTATAGTAAGTGAAAAATGAAAATGGTTTGACTTGATTTCTGGCATAATTGCTTCATTTGGATTGGTGTCACCTTCCATGAGTTGTTGAGGAAAGGGGACTGATTTCATATAAAAGAATTGTGAAAATGATTAACCAATGCTGAAGTTGATGAATTTGAAATAAAGCTTTATGTGAAGATCATTGTAAAGAAGACAAAAAACTCACTTTCCATTAAAGAGTATGCACTACAGTAGTGGTAAAGTCTTAACCCTTGAATTACTACTGTAATCTTGCAGTAAGTTTATCCCTATTATGGTGCACCATGCACATAGTAGAAATAAAATCAATGATGTTGGGAGGAAGGGGAAGGGAAAGTAGTTTTTTCCTTAAATAATTTTAACAGTTTAGAACAGCTGGTTGTTGGTCTGTAACAATTTCTTTCTTCTTAATGGTTCCTGAATAGAATAGATTTGTACAATTATGGGATTTATGGGGCAGAGTCCCAGTCTGAAGTCTCCTCCCTTTAGAGCTCTCTGGGGTCCCTGGAGGTGTTTAAGAGAAGACTCAATGAGGAGCTTAGTGACATGGTCTAGCTGGGGGGTGTAGGGCTGGATGATCCTGGGTCCCTTCCGGCTCGGAGTGGCCTGCTAGACTGTGAGGGAACTAGGTTTGTGTTTACAGCTCTGGGATGTGCTCTCAGTCTCTGTACGGGTGTTAGATGGTGAGTTGGACTAGATGATCCTTGTGGGTCCCTTCCAACTCATTATATTCTGTGAATCTGCCTCCTCAGCTTCTGTTTTCTTTCCTTGGTACGTGAAAGTTCCTTGATGCTCACCGCTGTATACTTAATCTCTTGCTCACTGAGTAAGAGTGCCCTTTTCTGGTACTTACCTAGTAACACTGATAATTGTGTTAATATTTCTTCTAATTCCATTTTGGATTCAAAAGAAAGCAGCATTGTGTTTTGGAATTAATAAAATAATTGCACTCCCAATGTCTGTAATCTTCTTGGATATTTTGATAATTGAGGCTTTTCTATATACTTTTTTACAAAAAAAAAGAAGGAGCCTTCTTGTGCTTGCCTATTAGGGTTTTTTGCTATTTAAACCCAAATTCTTCCTCATGGCTTTGTCATGGAGGAGCACTGGTCTTGCAGGTGTGCACTGCAGGTGAGCAGCTTCAGAATGAACCCTTTGATCATGACCTACTAGTAAAAACCAATTTAGCAGAATCCTGGCATCCTAGGCACCCAAAATCCAAGCAGCAAGTACTTTCGAGTAATGTGTCTTGCTACTTAGGCTTCCTTTTTATGTAATAATAAAAATCTCACCTGTGTTAATTCTGTTCTGATAAACTTCTGGTCAGTTACACTGTTCTCTGCATCTCACAGCTGCCTTCACTTCTTAAAGTGAGAGGCAGTAACTTTTTGGTTTGAGCCATAATATGAATTTTATAATATGAATTGCATTTTTGTAGATCTTCTGTATATTGCCAACAACATCTGTTATCTTTTCTCCATTTCCCAACTTTTCTTATTTCAACACTAATTTTCATGTGTAGGCAGTATCAGTGCTGGAGTCACTCTCTTGTAATAACTTCAGGAACAGCTGCACAGTCAGCTGGTAGTTGCAGGGTTAGATATGAAAACAGCCTGGGAGATGCTTTTAAGGCCAGTGCCCTTATGGCCTGAGAGTCAGCTGAATTTCTGTTACTTTGGGGGAAAGATTCCTGTTGAATCTGGGGTGGATGTATATTTTTTAATTTTTTCCTCTCATGAGATCACTCTCTGTTTCCAAATCTTCAAATTCTGCTGCCCAGCAAAGGAAACTTCAGACTTTGTGGCCCCTGCTTGACCACCCACGGCTTCTGTCAGTCTCCGAGCTGTCAGCTTTGGATGACAAATGAGAAAGCATGTGAACCCACTCATGTTCTTTTTTGGCTTGGCCATGGGTGTGTTAATATGCTGTGTGCTGCTCTTTGTGGCGTAATCGTGGCAGGTGTTCACCAAAAACTGCAGCAGATCTAGTGATGATGGGATTCCTCATCTATGTGTGCATTGACCAAGTGGACATTTTCTCACCTGTGTCAAAACAAGGCAGGTTTTGCCATAAACAGTAGGTCTACAGCATGGTCATATCTTGTATATTTTTGTTCTGCTGCAATGCATATTATGAATGCTCTAAGCACTTTGTAACTTTGTACTCTATTCTTAAGCATCTTTAAGATGCAGACTAATTAGCTATAATACTAGAAACATTTCAATATGTCTGCTACAAAGCCCAAAGCTAGAAGTCAAAATGATGCTCCGAATTTTACACTTGTGCTCCAGCATTTATAGCCTTCACAAAGATGTGGTGAACTTGGGAGGGGAAACAAAATGAAAAGAAAATTCTGACAATAGAAACCCTTGCTCATGAAGGGAGAAAGAGAGATAGGCCACAGGACACTTATTTCAATTTTAGCACTTCGCCATCATCACTACTCATGGTCCGATAGATCTTTCTTGATGTGCTTGACCTTGCAGACACAAGGTCTAATTGCCTCTAAGGAGGAAGGTTTGCTATCCAGTGGATGTATTTTCAACTTCATTTTCAATGAAAACGTGATTGATTTATGTCCTGTCTTTGCAAAAAAATGAAATCATTCATTATGGGATAGTTTAGGCATGCTGTGTGTCTTTCAAGTCCTGTCAACCTGTATTTTGGGGTAAGACTGAAATTGTGGTGTGTAACAATATTTCAGTTCCTAGCAAGAACTAGAAGCTTTGACATGATAGCTGTCAGCAGAGACAGTGATATATGGTGTACACTGTCAACAAATGCCGTTTTTGCATATCTATAATGGTTTAGCTTGCCCTCCCAGCAAACATGTGCATGAATATCTTTTAGGATGGTGGGAGGAGACATGTCTCCTGAATGTTGGGAGAAAGGCCTTAAAGTCCATTTTGATGAAGTAGTTTGTAAGAATGCCTTATTTATTAAAAGAAACCCCAAACAAAACATCCAAACCCCACTCCTCTAAAAAACCCTCCAACAACCAAACAACAGAAATCCTTACAAAGTCCAAATAATAAATAAAAACTAAACAAACAACCACAAACAGGTTTGACACAAGTGATTAGCCTGATTCTACTCCCAGCAAGATTACTCCTAAAGTGGTTGTCACCTATGTCACCTGCTACCACTTTTTAAAGAAAAAAATACTAATAGTTGGTAAAAGTTAGGGAAACAGGGAAAAGGTCCAAACAAGAATCACAGAATCACAGAATATTATGAGTTGGAAGGGACCCACAAGAAGAAGAAAGTCCAACTCACCATCTAACACCCGTACAGAGTCCGAGAGCACATCCCAGAGCGTAACACCACCTAGATCCCTCACAGTCTAGCAGGCCACTCCGAGCCGGAAGGGGTCCAGGGTCATCCAGCCCTACACCCCCCAGCTAGACCATGTCACTAAGCTCCTCGTCCAGTCTTCTCTTAAACACCTCCAGGGACGGTGACTTCACCACCTCCCTGGGCA
>WEKX01005959.1:5064-29900 GCA_013390025.1 Pitta sordida | reverse complement strand
CTAGATGATCCTTGTGGGTCCCTTCCAACTCATAATATTCTGTGATTCTGTATGTTTTCTGCTCATCCGTTCTTGTTTTTTGAATGACTGCCTTTTACTGAGAAGTCTGAGACATTTCACAGTAGGAAAGAAAGGACTTTTTGCAGAGCTTTGAAAGGAAAATACAGAACAAAGGAACAAGCTAAAAAGGAAACAAGAAAATTCTGAATAAAACTCAGAAAGCAAACACTAAGCCAGGAAGGACATTGTCATAACTAAGGGCTAGTTGAAGTGTCCAGCTGGCACTGGTTGCCCTTATTCTTGAAAGTGAAGAGCCTCAATGCTGAAAATGAAAAGAAAAATATTACTAAGCTGATAGGGTCAACTGATGTACCCATTCTAAACATCCTGTTTTTATGACTGTGTGTTAAAACGTGTGTTGAAGCATAGAGAGGGAGAGCTTTTTCTCCAACACTTGGGATTCATTGATAATTTCAGTGCTTTTGGTCTTTTCTAGCCCTATGAGTGTCTTTATTTCCTTTTCAAAGAAATAATATCTGCACAGAGTCCTTCACTTGGGTTTTGCATCCTTCAATATCCTGTAAAAGTGATTGATAACTTAGCCTCATATGTTCCTACCTTCTTTGCATAAGTATAGATCAGCTTTTTATTCTATTTAAATAGGAAAAGTTAGGTATTTTGTTTCCTCTGTGCTATGCACAAAGCACAAGTTCTTAGGCTTTAGTGGGAAATTTACTCTCAAATTCCTTGCCAGATGCAGTCCTTAGAGGAATTGGCAAGAAGTCCAAACTGTTCATGTCTGTTTTATCTAAATACAGCTGAAGCCTTTGAATGTTTTCCTTAATCATCTTATTCCTTGATCAGTGGCACAAGAAGTTGTGAAAATATGTATGTGTCCAGGTGTTCTGTGCTTGGATTGTGAGGCAACAAGGGATTCTGACAGGTTTGGTTAAGCATTTAAAACTTGGAGTGAGCATCAAAACGGAGTTCTTGAGAGTTTGTCTTTGTGCCTAAACATCTGCGATGGACGACGTCCGTTTTTTTTTCAGCATACAGTGAAGAGCAAGGGAAAAGAGATATTTAGCATTTTGGGGTATGCAAAAGTGATTTATTTCATGTGGATTGCAGTGCAAGATTTTGAGAAGGATGGCATGTAGATTTCTAATGCAGGATCCTCTGCTGCCTTAAATTTTCGTAGTTCATTGATGTTGATGGAAGTAGGGTAACATAGACCTATTGAGGCTTTGCTTGGATTTGATTTGTAAATTTGTCAGAGATATAAAGGACATATTGTGCAAAAGAGGGTTCTATTGTGGTTTCTTTTTTTTTACTTAAGTCTGTGCATGTTGGGATCCAGCTGCCCCGGTGACAAGACTGAACCTTTGTTTGGGAAGGTGTCTTATGGAGGTTTTGGGTGCTGGTGGGGTAGTAGGAAACAGCCCATGAGAGAGACCACTGTGTGCCCAGGTTTTGCCCATTCTGGAGTGTGCTTTTCTGAGCAGGTCCTGGAAACAGGTGGAGCTGCTCTTAAAATGAGCACTGTGTGTAGATGGTTTCATGAATGGGAGCATGGGCTGAAGGGGGGACTCAGTGATGGACAAAATGAAATTATGAAGTCTAAACTAAAGAGAAAGACCCAGAAACTCCCCATACATATATCTATATATATATCTATATCAATATTGCTCTTTAAAAGGGAGGAAGGGAGAGATGAGACCACACTACATGCAGAATACACAAAATACTTGGGGCTTTGAATGGTAAGCCCAGTGTTGCATCACCATCAGTCTGAGACTTAATGGCTGCAGACATTAGACCTATACCTTTTTCAGTAAAGGGCAGGTTTATCTAAGGAGTTTTAAAATGCCTTCCAGAAAATGTTACTAATATTTATCCTGTCTCCTGATGAATGTACAAAGTTAATGACACTTTCTGTAAATTATGAAGTTTTTAATGACAATTGTGGCACCTGTCAGTCCAAAATCTGTGTCACAAGTTAGTTTCTTGCTTTCTCACTTTACAATTCTTAGAATCTGCCTTCCAGCCCTGGAAAAGCAACAATCCCATACCTCTATGACACCCAGCCATAGACTTTGCCTTTAGGTCATGTTATCCTACCCTCAGGAAATAGATGAAGTGCTTTCAGTGTGAACCTTTCCTATTTCTAAGATCAACCTGAACTCCCTAGCAGATACTGTAAGGGCTGTATAGTGTTTGCAGAGGCATGCTGTTCTTGCCTTCCCAGGCTGACTACAAAGCTCTTCTGCTGAGGAGCATGACCTTCAAGAATATTGACTGTGTTAAAGCTCAGGGCATTCTGAAGCACATGATTCCAGTTTCCCATAGATTCAGTTTTACGTCAAGTGGCATAGTGGTGGAAGATCCTTTATTTTCTCTCAAGAGATTTGAATTCTTGAGGTGTAATAATCGATATTCAATGTAGTTGATTTTGGTATGTCTCTCAGGCTCGCCAAATGTTTTGAAGGATTGTCTTGGGAACTTTTCTCCTCAATTAAAATTGGGAATGGAGTTTTTCTGGTGGTTATCCTCTTTACGAAGAGACTAAGAGATTTCTATCTCTTTTTTCCTAGTCCTCTGTCCCCATATCACTGGAAGCAATTGCTCTCTGTGACTGTCTTCAGTCACTTCCTGATGCGCCCAGTGTCACAAAATTCAGTTGTCTCTGCTTTTTTTTGTTTGTCTCTGCTTTTCCCTAAGCTTCCTTCGGTGGAACCAAGGGCTTGAACATGCTTATCACGTATGCTGTGCATGGAAGATGGTCCTACTTGCCTAAGATCAAGCCCTTCAAATGGCCTTTCTGTGTATACAGAATAACTAAGGAAGCAAGAAGTTTAGCAGTGTCCTTTCAGCAGGTATTCAGTGAGATAGCACCCTTGTCCAATACTGTAGAACCAGCTAAACTAGAGTTACCTCTGGTCATGAGAGTATGCTGCACAAGAAGTCAAGGTGTATCAAAGACTTTATTTAAGAAAGACTGTCATTACTGATACGTACAAAGCAGCCTTTTCTCATCATCCTAGCCACTTGTAATGGAAGCTAGTTCCAGTCCCCCTGTGAGGTGTGTTAGTGTACTGAGGAGTGTCGTTCTGCTTCAGTAAGTTTTCTTAGTCACTGTTTTGCCAGAAAGCTTTAAGACTTGCGTACCAATCTGAGAGTTTGAATGTGTCATGCCTGAAGTCACATGTAAAGAAAATGTGCATACAAACAAGAGGGCAAGGGACAGTAAACAATAGTAATTAATGTTGATTTAGTACATGTTCAAGGCTTCCTGATAGTCCCTCGATGAGAGGGTGTCAAGGGGAAGAATGATATGTGCTTTTGCTATATTTATAAAGCAAAAAAAAGAGTCTGATACATGCCTTCACATATTACAGATATTGTAAAGACAAGCTTCCTCCACAAGGTGTCTGCAGTATCTGGATCTACTGTGTGGCCATGTCCATAGAGAATGCCTCCCAAACTACGTGATGTGATGAGTACCTTCCTTTACTGTCCCTTGGTTTCTTTGGCTGTAAAAGGGCTTACAAACTGCAGGTTGCTGCACTTTTTAGCTGGATTACTCAATTCAGAGATGATCAACTCAGATCAGATGTGTATTTTACTGCAATGTAGTTATGCTGCTTTTATATTCTACTTGTACAAAAAACCCTAAAGGAGGCATGAGTACAGCAAGTCATATTTGGGGAAAAAAATGCCTGAAACATGACCCTATTGTGACTATTTGCACTGTGTTGTGGTGCTCTGTCTAAAGCTGTTATGAGAGAGACTATCAAAAAAGGCGAACTTGGAATAAATGAATAGTTTTTAGGACATAGAAAGTGTCATGCAAATTGAATTGTCCTGTTGCATAGTATCACCGTATACATGAAATAAACGCAGTGCTGTTTCACAGACATTAGAAAAAATGTTTTCTCATGCAGATGCACTTTGCAACAACGCAAGAGTTCTTCAGGACTCCTTGATGCAAAAGTTGCTATGGTTGTGTTAGGCTCCATTTTTTAACATACGTTCATTGGAGTTGGTTTTGAAGTTGACATCTTGTATCTGATCACTTCTCTGTGGCAATTCTGTGGGCTATTATGGGCAAGATACTTAACTGCTTTTCTGCTTTCTCTTGTACTCTGTCACCCTAATAGTTGTCTTTCTGTACAGAGGTAAAAAGAGGCAATGCAGACATGATTTCTCTTATAACCCATGTCTCGACTGAGCTCTCTGGTTTATGGTAAACAATAGGAAGGCATGCTGAATTGGAGATGCATACTTGTGGTGAGTGTCCCCACCTCTCCCACTGGAGACCAGGGTTTGATTCTGGCTGGGGAGGTGGTGGTGCCCTTTAAGAGTTGGACTTGATGATCCTTGTGGGTCCCTTCCAACTCAGACTATTCTGTGATTCACGATTTGAATTTGTGAATCAAAAGTGAAACAACAGTTACTGGAAGTTATGTAGAATGTTGCTTATACGGACCCAGCTAAACAGTGCCAGTATTTATGAGCATAATTTATAAATAAGGTGATCTGATGGAAGAGAAGCAATTTGGATTAATGTTATTTTCATTTCCCATACTGCAACCGCTCTTGCTGAAGCTTCATGTGTCTGGAGGGTGGTGGTTGTGACCAGTCATGGTAGCGCTCTCACAGCAGTGCTGTGGTTCCCATGTGGCTGAGAATGATGCTAAAGGAATGGCGACGGTGGCCTCTCAGTGATGGATTTGAGATGCATATGTTCTTTCACCAAAGAGCAAGTGCTGATAATGCCCCTTCTTTGTCTATCTTCACTTAGGTGCACTAGTAGACAGGGAGTGGAATGGAAGATGGACATCTCAGCATTGTTTTTTCTTCCCCAGTTCCTTGTAGATATATGTATTGTAGTATGGGATGGCAAATTCTCTTTCTGTTGGCCAGTTCCTGTTTACTGCTTCCAGTCAACTAAAAAGTACTTTTGATTGCTATGTAAGGGCGTGATTTTATTAGATATAGCAACTATTACCAGCCTCTTATTCTTTGGATCACTTGTAATTGTACCCCAGACTGCCTCTGGTTACAGACTCATCATTATACAGTTACACTTTAAATAGTCTCTCACTTTTTTCTTTACAAGACTAAATAAAATATGAACAACCATTTTACAATGATTCGTTTGCTAAAAATAAATTACTTGTGTTGGTACAAGGGAGAAGTGAATGCTTTCACTGCCTCAGATTTCACAGGTGACAGTTAAGAAATGTTAATACATGCTAAGACTGCATTTATTAATGGGACTAATGCAGGTACAGGGACAAAGCTGTCTTGTTCTGCAACCATAAGGCATGTTAATCTCTTTAGTTGATGAATTCTTAAATAAGCATATTGGGTGAATAACTGGGATCTTCTCTTAATCCTTAGTTTAAAATATGAATGCAGAATGCTTTGATATTTATTTGTATAAGATATAATATCTTCTAATTGATTTAAGACCTTTGTACTGGCAATTGTTAAGAATACTTGTTCTATGCTTTGGAAAAAAAACTATAGAAAGAGAACCCTACAGTTTTGCTGTTCCTCACACAACTTTCCAACTGTAATATTTTAATTTCTGCTAGCTGTCACATTTCTTGTGTGAAAGCCCACAGCTATTGCCTGACATTGTTGCTGGGGAGGAAGATGCACTGAGATGTCATCTTTCTGATTGCCCTTTTACACTTGTATTCATGCAGTCCTCTCACATTTATTTATGTTATTAAATTCTTAACGTTGAATGTCTGTTGATTTTTGCTGTGATAAGCAGGCACAGAGTAGAGACTGTAGACTGGGCAGGTTTAATAGTACCTTCAATGTTTATCTTTAGTCATACTGAAACTATATAAGATGTCAATAATTTTTTTCCCTGGTTTGTTTTTCTTTGAGGTGTTTTGTTTTTTCAAAAGGGGCCTTGTCAGTTTTGATTTTCCAAAATGAATGAAAATCTTGTAAAATTTGTCATGTAAAGCTAACTAGTGATCACATGGATAGGATGAGACTTCTCACTAGACTACCAAAAAGTAAACGTTAGTACTCCTAGTCACTAGTGGATTGTTCTAAGCTTAATGTTTGCACAAGCAAGGTTTGTAGCAAGTAATAACATAATTTACCCCAAATATTCTGTACGCAGACCTACAACAATGACGTTGGAAAATTCATGTAAAAGTTTTATACTAGAGTTTTGTCAAAAAAAATTTTGTGCTGGGAGGGTTCAGAGCTTCAGGAAAGCTGTGGCTTTTGTCACATTTTGTGTTGGTCTTAATTTAGTGCTTAAGTTAATGTGGTCTCCACATAATCAGCCCTATTGCTGCTCTTTTGCACTACTGTGTCTGGAAGTTTTATTTTTTTTCATTTTTGGCCGCGTTTCAATTTTTTTTCTAATTTAATTAATTTTTAAAAGTAATTTACATTAACCGATGAGCTATTTTGTATTCCATTTTAAAATGCTGATTAATTCTATGTAACTTACAAATATTTTACAATGTTATGAAAAACTTTCTCAGACTATCTAATCCAGCTCCAGTGCTTCTTGGAGTTCATTGTTTTACAATATAAAAGATTGTGCTCTTGTGTCAGAGCTGTAAGGTTGGCTTGATCTTGTTTTCAGTTTTCCGGTTTCTATGTTCCAGTCTCAGAATAGCTCTTAAGTCTTTCATACTTGCCATAAAACTGTAGATTTTGTAGTCTTGGAGCTACATAAGAGGAAAAAAAATGGAACATGTTATGGGAAAAGGGACTTTAGGCACATATTACAGTCTATTCTCTTATTATTACCTGGATAGACTGATACCAGTTGCTGTCAAGTCTTCCCTCTGTGTATTGCAGTTTTATTAGATTCCTCCTCAGAATCCGTCCCCCATCAAAATTAATCTGCTTCCATTTTTGTTTTCCTTTACACATGGATGGGAATGATCAGAAAAATCCAGCATAATGCTGATTACTCTTATACTATTGCATTAGTATGACTTGTTCATAATTCATCAGGGCAGGCTTTTCTCTGGATTTTTTACTACAATGAATTTATAAGTTCATAATACCATAAGTCACTCCAGGTTGTTTTGTATCCTCTGGCACACCGAATGTTGAAGATTCCCCCTCACCCCCAGAGTTCCTACCAGTCTAGTATTCCTCAGTTTGGTAAGTTTGAGGAAAATAAGCCTGCTTTGTTCTGCCTAGTAAGCTGTGGTACATAAGCATACGTGACTGTCTTCTGGGTAATTAGTCTCCCATTGCTGTATGAGAAGTCTGAGGATTTTCTTCTGTGGGGCTGTGGTTGACTTTTTTTATTTTTTTTTAACTTTAGTCAACTGGTTAAAGAGATGTTTAGGGGGTTTTTGTCTCCTTTTTTATTATTAATAATTCTTGATGCCTATTAACATGGTTTCTCTTGGTTAGTTATGTCCTTTGAGAAGAAAATAATGTGTAACATGCTGTATTCTATAGGTGGCCATGGGCATCTGTGCAAGTATAACATTGTTGTGATATAAAAACACAGTTGATGTTGTGGTCTTTGCAGTGGGGGTTAAGTATCAAGAAGCCTTGAAGTTGCTTTCTACTGCGTTAGAAACAGGAGTATTTATTCATTGCAGGTGCAACCTCACACTGCCTGTCTGTTCTCCCAGTTTGTCAGAGGGCAGATGTGGCACTGGAGTGCAGGGATCGATTTGGAGCTTTCGATACCTTCAGTGACTCCTTCCTGCACGCTGTGCACTGAACTCTGTCACCGCAGGGCTGTGACAGCCAATCGATTAATGTGCATGTGGTCATGCTGCAGGAAAACAGACAAACCCTTGCTTAATTGAAATAGTTATTTTATTAGCCTGCTAAAGTACCTGAAGTTAGTAAAGCTGGAGAGCTACAGAAAAAGCTACATAAAGAAATAACAAATAAAAATGCTTCTTAAGACCTATTCTGCTTGCCTACCCATCCTGATGGGTGGCTGATGGATGCTACTTATATTGGGCTTCAATCACTGACCAGGATGATGTTATTCTGATCATGACTAAGATGAGGGACCTACATGGAGTTTTGTCCCAGATCCAAAAATGAGGAAAAGATTTCCAGTGCTTCTGCACAATTGTCAGTCTTGTTAGGTGATGTTCTTCCGGGTCATTGGAGGATCTTCCCCCTTTCCCCTGACGAAATTGCCCTACCACATAAGAGGAAGCCGTAGGCCTATTGATTGCCACGCTACCATGCCAGAGGATGTCACCAGTCTCTGCCTGACCATTACATGAGTCTCTGAATCGTGCTCTACTTTGAATGATACTTGTCTTATGTATCATTTTCTGTTTTTTTTTTGTTATTTCCTCATTTTACTTTTGGGTGTTGGTCTGTAGGGTTATTTCTTCATGTTACTTCTGAGCTGCTGACATCAGTAATTTCCAGGCAAATGTTTTACTCCCCTTTCATCAGTCATGTACAAACGCTTAGGTTCCCTTTCCTTACAGCCCAGTGGTATAAAGACTCCTATATAATCTGGGACAAGGTCCCAGTGTCAAAGGAGGTCTGTGTGGTTGCATTCACACTTACTCAGTGTTTAGGGATTTTTTTGGAAAGTCTTCATGGGGCAACATAAGATACTACATTTCCAGCAGACTGAGTGAAGGAAAAGGAAGGGGCAAGTAACACAAGTGTTATTGCAAGGTTTTCAGGATTTATTGCTGTGTAGCAGTGAAAGCCTTCCAGCTTCTCAGGTCTGTCCAGACAGGACTAGACTATAACAGGTTCCTCTGATTAGATTTAGGCTCATTAAGTAGGCTGTGCAGACTCATGTCTGTTATAACTAGTATAATTTCATTTCATTAGTGAAGTGGCTATATACTTTTCAATGTCATAGACGATGGTGTTACAGCATCTTTGAATTAGAATAGATATTTTTATTGGTTTATTTTCATTGGTAGTATGTTTTCCACTTTTTGCTCTTGAAGAGATTAGACTCTCTTATTTTAGCATTTTGCAGCACGTCTCCAGGCTCTCGGCTTACCCTTTGGGCTTAATTATGAATGCACATCATGTTTGCGATTACATTAAGCATAAAAACCAAAATGTTACATGAGTTGAGATGGACAATAGCCAACTTCCTTTCAGACAGCACCACATTCAAGGAGATAAAAGCCAAAAATTAAGCTAGTTATTTTCTTATCAAAGCTGGGGACAACTGAATTTTGAACTCTTACAAAATCTGTAGCCCTAGTTTACAAGAACTAAGATTACAAAATAATTGATGTTAAGCAGTATTTACGTTTAACTTTTAAATAATACCATGTAACATAGTTTTTTATAGAAGGCAGAATTTATTTACTAGCATTTTAACATTCAGTTATTTCTGTGTTATAACTTGATTTTGAACTCTGTCCTTTTAAATGAGCATGATCTGTTTGAATTAGGAAAAAACTCCATTGTTGATCTTTTGTCACTGATGCTTAATGAAGTTAAAGGTATGCACCAGGCATATTCTTCATCGTTCCCAAAAGCATTGTCCTAGAAAGACAAATGTATGCTTTGTATTTTTTAAAAAAGTGAAGAAACCCCCTCAAAATCATCTTGTGAGTGATGGATATTTTTTAGAGGTCTTCATGCATTCCCTCTTTTGTGACCCCATGAAGTGCTGGGGATTAAGCAGGAGATATTCCTGTTAAGGTAAAGCTGAAAGCTAAGAGGACTGGAACTCCATTGCATCTGAAGCCAGGTAAGCCTGAGAAAACAGGTGTTCTGAATCTTATAGGAGGGTTTTCATTTACTATTTTCATAAGAAGTTGGTAAGAAAAGGAAATACTTACAGACTACAACTTGGTGCATTTAGTAAGATTGCCATGAAACTCCAAATAATATGGAGAATGTACCTTTCATTTCCTTTTTCAATAATGGGCGATATCTTAGATAACAAGAAAAAGATGTGATAAGTTTTACATAACTGGAATCATTTGAACTGAATTAGTCACTGTATGAAGGACTGAGAGAATAACAAGGCGGGTAGCACAGTGCTTTTTTTAAGGACTTCATTACCTTTCTTAGCGTTATTGGGAATGTAACTGAGGTTTTGAATGTGTGTGGATCAATACGCTGCCAGAGGGATCTGTTACCAACCATCAAATGATACTAGAGAAAAGACAAGTTACTTTAAGTACCTCTGTAATTCACAGTTAATAAAATGGTGGTGTCATGGGGGAACTTCAATTTAGGAGACATTTAGTGGAAGATCTGAGCAGTTGGACATAAAACAAGCTATTGTTGCTAGAAAATAGAGCATAATTTGCTAAAGGAAAAAGGTATTGCATTGAATATGTGATAAGTCAATTTTGGGTTTCATTTTGATGGATAAAGATGAAATAACTACTGGGCTGGAAGCTGATGGTTGCCTAGGGATCAGTAATTCTGACCTGATTATATTTAGTATAGGAAAACAGAGCACGAGTCCAATCAGAAGCTTATATCAAAAAGGCTAATTTCTTAGAACTGAGGGAAACTGTATTTGAAATTGTCTGGTAGGAAGATATATACAGAAAATTTGGAGTTCCTTTAGAAAGAGTAAGGAAAGAGCACCAAGGAAAACATCTATAGCTAGGAAATGGAGTGAGTTTTTTAGTCTGAGACATTTCCATCAAGAGAAATTAGTACAATGTTACTAGGCTTACGACTAGAAAGAAGTGTAAAAGTCTTAATACTGATTTAGGAGGAAAACAAAAGCAAGAAGGATAAATAATTTTCTTTCTACATTTTGAAGTGTGTATCACAGGAGGTACCAATGAGATTGCAGAAATCCCTCATCTTCTCAGATCTTTTAGGAACAAAGGACAGCAGTAGTAAATAACATAGAATTATGGAATGAGAACTGCTGTTAGACCTGCACCACAAGAGATTCAGCAAACCTACAGAAAATTGTTGCAGTTGGTTATTGAACTCGTGACGAGCCATTTAATCACTCAAAAGGTTGCACCTTAGTACCTTACCTGTCTTTAGAAACTACGCTGCTTTCTGAGGAAAAAAAATTGCAAAGGAAACACTGTTTGCTGAAGGCTTTTATAGGACTCACAGGATGCCATCTTGAAGGTCTACAGCTATGCTATGGCTAAAAAATTGTTATTAGCATAAAAAGAAATCACTGCCAGTATTTTGTCAGCCATCTATGGACAAATGCAGACTACTGAGCTTTTGCTCTATCAAAATAAGTCCTGAAAGGACTAAATTCACTTAGAAAGCACCTCAGAATAACTCCACTGTAGCTCTGCAGGTATCTTCCAAACATAATACATTCTGGAATTCTAAATATGTTATACCCCCATCAACTTGGTCCCATAGGTAGGCTGGAATTAGAGCTAGAGCGTGTTTTTTTCTCAGAGAGATACAGGTTGTGTCCTGCTCTTCAATGTCTGGAATCGTTTTTTGTTTACTGGGCAATGAAGACCCATCCTTAAAATCACAGTAGCTCATAGTAGCTCTTCACTAGAAGAAAAAAGGGTCTTCTAACATAGTAGGTAGTGGCAGCTGTAATGTGGATAATAAGATGCCCGATATGGTGGGATGATTACAAACTGAATTACAATATATGTTTCTTAGGAAAATAGAAGGCAACTTCTGAAGTTTTGCAAACAATTTAATCAGCTGTTACAAGGAAGTATAGACAGGTTTACTTACCACTAACCCATCTTACACCTGCTGTTTGTGCTACATACTTTACATTATCTATTTTTTGTTCAAATGAAATAATCAGATCTGATTGCATGTAATTACCAATGCTAATTTTTCTTATCCTTCCCAACCTTCAAAATTAGTGCAGGGGAAGAGTATGTGTAATCTTTATGTGAAGTTCTATCAAACTTGCTCAAATAAAAGCCTTCAAATGGACATAGTATTTGATTGACCTCATGCGTATTTAAATTGTGCTTTTCTGCAGTAGGTACTCTCAGACATTTTAAGCCCTATTACTTTGTTAGGACTGGCTTGTTCAAAGTATGATGATGCAATGACAGGGCAATACTGCAGTGATACAAGTTATACTATGCTGAATTTATCAACAAGAGAAATAAAGTTTCTCCCGCCTGAGTAGCTAAAAAGCCTCCCTTCACCTTTCCTTCTGCAACTGGGAAGAAAATCTTCTACATACACCTTTTTCTCTGGGTAGATTATATGTATAAGGGAGCATCAA
This sequence comes from Pitta sordida, assembly GCA_013390025.1. Lineage (NCBI taxonomy): Eukaryota > Metazoa > Chordata > Aves > Passeriformes > Pittidae > Pitta > Pitta sordida. Next base: position 17,734 of record WEKX01005959.1, on the reverse strand, counting down.
TTAAAGTACGTTGAGGAACAACATTTTTATAGATCATCTGACAAGTATGATGTGTACATAGCGGTGACTTGGTTCTTACAGAGTTTGAGTGTACCATATTAACAAAGATATGATATCTGTGGTATCTGTGAACAGAAAGGCTTAATTGTACTGTAGGGGATAGGAGTTAATGCTTTCTTTTTAGGTTCTCAGGAAAAATGATTTCAAGTCATGGTGTTGGCTAATGAATAGAAATTATGGAAGTTAAAAAAGTAACACACAGGTTTGTCTTATTGCTTTGTGGCACACAATCACAGAATATTCGGAGCTGGAAGGGACCCACAAGAATCATCGAGCCCAGCTCCTAAGTGAATGCCCATGCAGGGATTGAGCTCACAACTCTGGCCCTAATCTCAGGGTCATGCCATCATCTTTTTTTTTTTTTTTTTTTAAATATAATGACCTGACTCCATATCTCATTGTCCCATTATCTAGACCAGCTTCTCTTCTTCTAGTACCAGCTTCTCTTTTAGGAATGCTTTCTTTGAACTGGGCCAGAAATTTGGGTTAAACCCTTCTTTGTTCAATGCCTACAGGTCATATATTTGCTGCCTACAGAAACGAGTAAAAATGCCAAAACATTGAAGAGAGGGTCTAAAAGAATTGCGGGTTTGGCATGATTTGATAACCTTTCAAGATGGTTGTGGACACTTTTGAATTTTGTGCAGTATCATTGCAGCTGGGCTTGATCCTAAAGGTCTTTTCCAAGCTAAATAATTCTATTACTCTGTTCTATATAAAATTTCAATTTTGCTTTCTCATTATTTCTTCCTGTTAGAGCAGTAAGCTAGATTTAATTCAATACTGTTGGTTTAGTGATCATAAAGAAATGATCTCTAGGTTATGGGGAAACAGTTTCATGCATCATTGGCGTTGCTGTCTTTTCAGGAATCATGAACTATCTGTCTTGCTTATGGAGATTCATGTATAGGAGTTGTCCTTTTGGTCATGAGCAGTTCATAGCTTTTTATATTTCACTGTAATTGAGTATGGGAATACTACTCAATGTTTATTTGAACCTCACCACTTGTTACTGCAACATGTATTTGCTAGTATCTCTGTGTTACAGTTACACTGCAAAGGCATCAGGGAAAAATATTTAATTATTTACATCAAATACATTNCCATGGTTCATGTAAGTCCAGGCTTAAAATTATCCTAGCTATCCAAGCTATCCCAGCAAATACCTTCCTGGGATGTGTAGGAGAAGGCAGCATGGCAGTTGAGACTAATTTTCATTGTTGTAGTGGCTGGTTTTGGGAGAGGGAAGCCAGTTATGCAACACCTACAGATACCATTTGTTCTTCTTTCTTCATATACTTGTTTACCTTCCTTATGTTTCTTCAAATAGCATCTATGTAGTTTTCAGTTTTGAGTGCCTATAAAAACCAACTTGATATTTGTGTTTTTGGTTACTCTTCCGTCCTGCTATGATACTGTTTCTGTTGAAGGACCTTAAGAATGATGTGTTTGTCCAGTGGTAAGGGTGGACGCATTACTGTCATCTTCTCGTTCAGTGATACACCGTCCCTTTACATGTTAGATGGTGAGTTGGACTAGATGATCCTTGTGGGTCCCTTCCAACTCATAATATTCTGTGATTCTGTGATACTTAGAAATGTCTGCCAAACAAACTGCGGAGCTCAGCATTCCTCCCCACAGTCCAGTGTGTGCAACAGTTCTAGGTCATTCTCGAGCCTCAGGCGGGAGGTGGGACAGATGCTGTAGTGCCACTTCAAATGGCAGGCAGCATCTTTATTATTCATGTATATTTAACCACACACCTGTTGTGCATACATCTAAATCTCAATTAGGAAATGTCAGGCACAGGTGATCTGATTTTGCTCTCTCACTGTTCTTCCAGAGCTCAGATCCTCTAATCCTCCTGATTTTATTTTTTCTTCCTGCAGTCTGGCCTTTGACAGTACCACTGGTCTGTTGGCCTTCTGCCAAGTTTTATATCTGTTGAACCCTTTGGCCATCTACTGCCAGTTGTTACAGTTGAATCTTTGAGTTACTGACTGGTTCATTATGAAAGAAAAAAAGCACTATTATCTCTTTCAGTCTGGACTATAAGGGAAATTACTTTATGATCTTGCTAATATGAACAACAGGATGCTGCATTTATGGGTCACAGACTATTGCAACTGAGTAAAGAGTACAGATTGCTGGGTGCAATTTCTGTTCCAGCTTCAGCATGGGTGGACTGGCCATGGTTCATGTAAGTCCAGGCTTAAAATTATCCTAGCTATCCAAGCTATCCCAGCAAATACCTTCCTGGGATGTGTAGGAGAAGGCAGCATGGCAGTTGAGACTAATTTTCATTGTTGTAGTGGCTGGTTTTGGGAGAGGGAAGCCAGTTATGCAACACCTACAGATAGCATTTGTTCTTCTTTCTTCATATACTTGTTTACCTTCCTTATGTTTCTTCAAATAGCATCTATGTAGTTTTCAGTTTTGAGTGCCTATAAAAACCAACTTGATATTTGTGTTTTTGGTTACTCTTCCGTCCTGCTATGATACTGTTTCTGTTGAAGGACCTTAAGAATGATGTGTTTGTCCAGTGGTAAGGGTGGACGCATTACTGTCATCTTCTCGTTCAGTGATACACCGTCCCTTTACATGTTAGATGGTGAGTTGGACTAGATGATCCTTGTGGGTCCCTTCCAACTCATAGTATTCTGTGATTCTGTTACGAGTTACTTGCATCATGGGGTAAAGAAAACTGTTGTGGTCTCTCCAAAAGCAGTGAAGCTTAGTTGTTGATCATACCTGCCAAGGGATGAAGGAATCATTAGAAAGCTTAGATGTGTCAGGAAAACATCTTACATCGGTTTTTTCTGTGTCTTTACAGTATTTACCCTGTTTACCGCTGCTTCATGACTTTTGCTTATCATAACATCTTTCTAGAACCAACCCCCTGTGATGTTCGAGGGGTTACTGTAATTGTGTAAGCTCTTCCCTGGCATTAATAGATCCAAAAGACTACAACTGGTAGGAAATGGGTTGATACTGTCTGGTGTAACCTTAATCATGAAGTCCTCACTATCGAGTCATCTTTCTTCTTACTGTTCAACTGTTTGCAGGAAATTACACTGTTGTTCCTTTGCAAGGAAGGAGTTAAGTTCAGAAAATTGTCCTCTCAAGTAAACCACATCTTTCTCTTATTTTTAAAGTTTTTTGAATGCGGTTAATAATATTTTGCCATTTTATAAGTGAAAGAGACAATTTCACCTTCCCTAATGTCTATTGCAAGGGGTTGGAAAATTGATGATGTTTATTTCTGTTGAAATTCAGTGGAAATTATGTAACTTCCAAAGAACTGATTTTCTTTACCTTTTCTACTTGCATACTTGAACATAATATAGGGAACCAAGTGTTATCTTCAGCCTACATGAGTCCTAAAACCCTGATGGATCAGATGCAGTGGGGTGCTAAAAGCTACCTACTGCAAATTTAAAGTGTGTAGAAAAAGATTGAACAGTTCCTATTTCTAGCAAATGTGCATATGTGCAGTTGAGAGACAACTTAATGCGCTTCAGCAGTTAAATTGTTTTTATTTGGAACATTTCTGCTTGTTGTGGACAAAACATTTGTTATAGGCATTTAAAGAAAACAATTAACCACCCCCTTGAAGGTGGATTGAATAATGCGTGCATGAAGTTGTAACATAAAGGAAGGTAAGTTCCACGTAGCTAAGAGCATGAAAAGCTGAATTAGATGCCATTTTACCCCATGTGGAACACTTCAGGAAGGCTGTAATTTGGAAATGTCAACTGCTAAGTAACAGTTTCAGATACCTTGGAAAATACTTATAAATGGCTTCCAGGCATTATACTTTAAGATGAAATTACTACTGTGCACCTAAATGAGATGCTTATTTCAGTCCCTGGGCAGATTAATTTCAAGACCGCAAAGGTCAGGGAGGCTCTACTAATAATCTAATAACAATTGACTGCACGTTTCTAGGAGATTTATCTGCATCAGAGCCTGGTTGCTGAGAGCAGGATGAATTAGTGATTACTTAACTGGCATACCTTGGAGCAGTGTCAGCCATTGAATGTGACTAATACAATGTCGTGGAGCAGCTAAAGGCGTCTAATGCTTGGACAACTGCTCTAGAAAGTTGGAGCAGAGTCACTGTAGTTTTGAGCAGATTTGTCTGTGTCCTTCCTAATGAAGATGCAATTAAGTTGGGATTGGCGTACCCGATGTCATGGTTTTAACTGATATGCATCAGATCATCAATCTGGAGAGGAATTAGATGCTGACTGCATTCACTCAAGTGAAAAAAATACTTATAGCAGCCTTAATCACTCCAAAGCTTGCCTCCCTCTGAATCTTTCTATGATCAGATGGTATGATGAGTGTAAATTCACTTTGAGATGCACAGATCTTGGACACTAAGTGATTGCCAAGAATTTTTATAATATTAATAGAAAAATTGTCTTCTGATCTCAACACTTTATAACAGCTTCCCTGGAACACTGAGTGGACATTTGTCCCAAGACCACTGGCTTATTTACAATTTAGTTGAAGTAAATGCACATTAATAGGGATATTATTAGTATTTGATATCTTTGGGAGTTTATAGGCAATTAATCTTCATATTTCCTAGAGGAATACATGATAATTTGGGAATGACTAATTAGATGTAGCAATTCTAAATATGGTCTTGACGTTTACTAACATTCATAAAACATTTCCAATTTATTTTCTGATAATCTAGTGAAGGTCGTTTAAAGAGGGAGCTTCTGATTTTCAGTGAGTTTATTTGTCTCTTGAGTTGGAGGTTAAAACTCACGTGTCATGGGATAGGAAAGACAGTCTTGCTGTTGCAATTTGCTCTATGCTCTGCCCTGATGGTGTGGGGCCGTGTGAGATGGGAGGAACTTGCCTCAAAGAGGTAGTAGTTGTGCTCCCAGTCAGCGTCTCTCGTGTTCATCATACCGCTTTGCCTAAGAGTCAAACTCACTAGCCTGGAAAGAAACTATACTAGTGAAATGAATTAAATTTCTTCCTGGCCAGTGAGTTGAATTGCTGTATGAAAAAGCATGCTAGAACTGATGCCAGAGGATTGTGTGAGTAGGGGAAGAGGCAAATTGTTGCTCTTGCTGCTAGGTTGTCTGCTAGTTATGGCATTCCTTTTAAACCAGCATATTTCAGCATGAAGACTGACACACTCCCAAAGCAATATTCAGTTGTTCACATTAGTGCTGCCTGGAGTATTAAATCCTTTTGGAGAAAACACTTGGAGAAAGCAGGAAGATCAGCAGAAGAGCATTGAGGAATCGTGGAAGTCTCTGGAATACAGTCATCCCGTGTCTTTCCTCAATATCTTTCAGGGATCATGATTTCCATTTATCCAGTCACTAATTTCTTTGAGACTTTAGGATCTTGGAGATAGCATTGTTATTTAGTTGGGCAGGACTATTTATGGCTGAATTTTATTAGCAAACTCAGTTTGGGAATGAGACAGTGTATGGAGTTAAAATGGTATTTCTTTGTTGGGAGAAGGTTACCTCAAGTCTGGCAGGAGGTTATGGTTGGGATGTAACTAGAATCTCTTGGAATGTGTACTATTCAACATATTTCTAAACCTAGAAAAATGACAAATAGGGAAAAGTTATAACTCTGTAGCATCAAATAATTAAAGCATTAAATTAAAACCAAATAATTACAAAATAATCTCATGATCCTCAGTGACTGGGCAATAATGCAACAAATGAAATGATAACAATAAATTCTAAATTGTGTATAGGGAATAAAACTATTGCTGCCAACACAGTGATAGGCTGTAAATTATCCATTAGCACTCAGAAAAGAGCTCTAGATATCATTGTGATAGTTCTGTGCTTCGTACCAGTCAGAAAAATGTTAAAAACAATTGAGAGGAGGTGAGGATAAAAAAATAAAGGGTTTTATAAATGTACTGTGCACGTGGACCTTGAGTAGGAAAGAGTTACTGTATGAGGAGAGATTAAGAAAAATAGGGCTCTCCAGTTTACAAGAGATGATTAAAGAGAAAATGATTTTATTATAAAAGTATTAAAAAAGGTATATGTATAAAATCATAAATGTCTTGGCAAACACTAGACTAGTGTATATTCCATAAAATGAAAAGGAAGCCCCTCTAAATTAATGGAAATGATTTTCGCAATGTACCTAGTTGGTCTCTTTGCACGGGAAAAGCATCTACATGTCCACCAAATGGATCAAACATAGAGGATAAATCAAGGACTGATAAACGCAAGGATGTGTTGGAATTCCTCAGCTTTAGAAGTCTTTAAAATACATATTGCTGAATACTGGGAGAGTTAATTGCATATTTTCCCCACTCTTACAATTTAATTTTCTTCAGCATCTCCTACAGTTGCTATTGGTTCTTGGTTAGACTGACATCTGCTTTTATCCAGTAAGCCTGGTTTAACACACAGGCAAACTTTTAAGCTCAAGAGGTATATGTATATAAATGACTGCCTAAGCAATTTCCTAGTGTAGCACTTAGACAGAATAGACACAGCAAATAGTAATTGTATGTGTCTCAGGTGGTCTTCTGTCCAGAACAGTTAGTCCATACAATCTGTAACAGTGAAGGGAAGTTGTGGAGGAGAGCCAGTGGCATGAGCTGGAGAGTATTACAGTGTCTGTGTTTGTAAAAAACTTTGATTCTGGTGAGAAGTGGTTGTGACTACTAGAAACAGTTAACAAGTGATAACTTTAGGAGCAGCTTTGCTGTTAATTCTGTGCTTGACTGTTGACAAGGTCCTTGAGGTTTCTGAAGTTTACTATTATTTTGCTTTTGTAAAGATTGTGTTGAGTTTTTCCTATTCCAGATGTCAGATTAGTAGAAAAGCATTTAGGACGACACAGTCCAATGAGAATTGAAAACTGAGGACTACAAATGGAAGGATTGCTGAGATATTTGCCAGGGGTTAAGAGGTGGATTTTCCTGTATATGAATGAGACCTAAAATTTGTGGAGCTGAATCCTCAGCCGCTCTACCCAAATACATTGTGAAAGACAGTTGTGTTGAAAGTAAAGATTTTAAAATGGCATAGAAAAAAAATGCAAGACTGAAAAAATGAAAATGAACAGAGTGTTTCTTATTTGATAGAAATGTTGAAGCAGGAGGCAAAGAGCTTTGGACTTTGATTATACTGAATTCATACTTTTCAACTTGTCTTGAAAGGATGAAATTAGAAGACCATCTGTGGAGAACTGTAGCTGAGTGGAAAATTTTGTGTATGACATGTTATGTGGAAGGTTATGGGTTCTTGTGGATTCTTATGGATTTTAAATGGTGATTCACTTCTGGTGCCCAGAAACCTGAGGAATTGATATCCTCAGTAGTCTTCATGTAACAGTACAGTAAATTCTTGTGACAATGTTCCACAGTTTGGTTGCTGTATTTCTTACCATACAAAAGTATGTAGATTAGATGAAGAGACTTAAAAGAGTATTCAAATTGATCCAAAAATAGATGGCACTTGTAACAGTAATTCGGTGTTCTAACTCCATAAATTAATGCCATCCTTCAAAGCCTTTAAGAAAGTATTCTTCTCATCTCACTTGCTTATACAGTTCTGCAAACACAGAAGCTGAACAGCATACAAAGAGCAGATGAACACAGCCTTTGCCTCCCCACCATCAGCAAAACCAGTAATGAACAGGAGAATTCTACTTAAGCTAGTTTATTGCTGATTTATATTAACTTGTTATATCTGATTCCAGTATCAAGAAATTTAAGTTATGGCAGGTGACCGGACTGTTTTTTCTACTGCTGACATGGCTATGAGCAGCACACCCTGACCTTCTCTTCCTGGTAGGTTCCACCCTGCTCTGGGCCATTATGCCCAATACCCTCATGCCCCATAGCTCTTGGTTTTGTTAGCCAAGTTTCAAGAGTACTGAAGAAAACTGACCTTTCCAGTCTAACCTGCAGGGTGTGCAGAGCTGTTCAGAATGGTAAGATGTATGAGTTCTGCAGCCTGTGAGTAGAGATGAACATGGAAGCCTAGTAAGTGAGGAACCTTTCCTTCTAGCAGCTCAGTTTTAGAAAGAAAATGGTTAGTTTGGGTTTGAGGATGGCACTTAGTAAGATGCCATGAAGATAACTAGCAACCAACTTTTCAGGGAATAATTGGCTTGCTTTCTGTAGTTCCCTGGCTTCAAATCTGGTGTGATCAGATGGTCAACCAATTGCTCATTTCTGGAGAAACCAGAACCTGTGCACAATGGGCCCTAAACTTACTTAGGAAACTGGTGTATTGAAACACCAATGAATATAGGAACTGCATTACAGAAAGAAAGATGAAGAGTGGGTATGGCTTCACACTCTTGACTTGCGCACCAATAATCCACTAAATGCTACTTGGATCTACCAGCTGTAAAATTTCTGATTATTTCTTGTTGAGCATATATTTCATTTGCAGTTCATAGAATCATATTGAATGCTGAGTTGGAAGGGACCCACAAGGATCATGAAGTCCAGCTCTTAGCCCTTCACAGGAGCATCCCCAAGAATCACACCATGTCCTTTGAGGATACTGTCCACATGCTTCCTGAACTCAGACAGGCTTGGTGCTGTGTCCACTTTCCTGGGGAGCCTGCTCCAGCCCAATTACCCTCTGGGTCAGGAACCTTTTTCTAATATCCAATCTAAACCTCTTGACATAATTCAGACCTCTCCCTCTGGTCCCATCACTGATCACCACAAAGAGATCAGTGTCTGCCCTTCCTTTTCCCCTCACAAGTTGTAACTGCAATGAGGTCTCCCCTCGGTCTCCTCTTCTCCAGTCTGAACAGACCAAGTCACCTCAGCCACTCCTCATACAGCTTCCTCTCCAGGCCCTTCAGCATCTTTGTGCCCTCCTTTGAACACTCTCTAATAGCTGAATGTCTTTCTTACATTGTGGTCCCCAAACCTGCACACAATATTCAAGGTAGGCCACACCAGTGCAGAGCGGAGTGGGACAATGCCCTCCCATCAACTGGCGATGCTTTGTATGGTAGGCCCTCCTGGCTGCCAGGGCACACTACTGACTTATTATTCTCAAAGAAACAGACTTGCATGTAAAAGCAAAAATATATTGCGAATTGCATGAATATCAGAATACAGGAAGTGTTAATGCTTCAGTTTTTCAGTCCTTTATATTCTTTTAATTGTGAAGTTCACTCCAGCAGCATTAGTCACTGATACTTAGTGTTAATTTATTGAGACAGTATAGTATATAATAGAAAATAGTCTTCAAATTACTTTAGTAGCACCTTATGTAAATCACAGAATCACAGAATATTGTGAGTTGGAAGGGACCCACAAGGATCATCTAGTCCAACTCACCATCTAGCACNCTCCTGGCTGCCAGGGCACACTACTGACTTATTATTCTCAAAGAAACAGACTTGCATGTAAAAGCAAAAATATATTGCGAATTGCATGAATATCAGAATACAGGAAGTGTTAATGCTTCAGTTTTTCAGTCCTTTATATTCTTTTAATTGTGAAGTTCACTCCAGCAGTATTAGTCACTGATACTTAGTGTTAATTTATTGAGACAGTATAGTATATAATAGAAGATACAGTCTTCAAATTACTTTAGTAGCACCTTATGTAAATAATTGAATAGATTAAGTGGGAGTGAGCATACTACATATGAACTTAAATCCTGTATTGAAATCTTTCAAGTGTAGTATCAACATTTCATCTTTACATATATGGGATTTTATGCCACTTCTGAACTCTGTACTCATGAGTAAAAAGGTATTGACGAGACTGATTGTTAGTAAACTAGAGAAAAATGTTAGATTCTAGTAAGTTGCGCCTTATTCTTCCTAAGGATTGTCAATTATCAATGTGCTTAAGCAGAAATGCTTTATGAAATCAACATACCTTCGGTGAGGAAATCTAAAAATAAATCCACCTAATAAGAGTAAAGGAAGAAATAGATAATGATGCAGATATGTGCTGAGCTCAAAGTTCTTAATGTACTCACAAGTGAGTTGTTGTGCCCTAGTGATGCCTGATGGTATAGTACATTGTGGAAAGAAGTAGATTAAGGAAAAGTCTGGCAAGCCTGGTTTTCTGGTCTTTGGTATAATTCTGTGGTGTTAAGTGCTGAAGCAGAGGAATAAATTGGGGTGGTTGGTATAGTCTGTATGACTTAAAACAGACTGCCCATGATGTTGATTAAAGTACTTTAAAGTAAAATCAGTAACATAGTTATGAAATGAAGAGAATACTCTTCAGGGTTTTCTGAGGTTAGTTTTCTGTTAGAGTCATATACCATAAATGTTTCTGGTGCCTTTCACAATCCCAGTGGTAAATTAATGACTTACTCTATCCAAGTCAACACACGAGTCATGACTATGATTATCTTTTAAAATGTCCCATGGGTAACACTGAATCATTCTACATCATCCAGCTATTAGAGAAAGTGGTTGGTATTATGGGTAAGAATTTATCATCTTGTTCTGTGTTCCATAGAATTTAGTCATAACTGACCATCTGACCTAGCTACATGTGGCACGGGTGCTCTGAGTAATTTTTATTTCCATATGAAATAGTGGAGGCAATAAACACTTGCAAATGAGAAGCGTAATTTGTAAGTTAGGTGATGTATTCTTCCCTTCACAGGATCACAGGATATTCTGAGTTGTAAGGGACCCACAGGATCATCTAGTCCAACTCCCAAGCGAACACCCACCCAGGGATCGAACTCACAACCCTGGAGCCATGGGCACCATGCTCTGTCCATCTGAGCCTCCCATTATCTAGACCATGTCACTGAGCTCCTCATCCAGTCTTTTCTTAAACACCTCCAGGGATGGTGACTCCACCACCTCCCTGGGCAGACCTTCCACTATGTGAACGCTATATAACCTGGGTGTGAGAAGAAAGATCATGAAACTTTCTCAGAATGGGATAGTAGAAGGTAACAATATTTGGATAGTCTTTATTTGAGTAATGTTCCTTACTTGTAATGTTATACATGATATTTAGGTCTCTGGTCTAGAATCACTTATTGCTTACACTTTTACTGCCTTAAGAGACACAGATTTACGTGAGTACTTTTGTATCCTAGTCAGAACACTGAAATTATTAATGTCTTTCAAAATACAGTGTACTGCTTCTGTGATTACCTGCTTTCATACACTTGGGAAACAGGTTATGAAAAAAAATGGAAAACTGGACACACTTTCATAGGAACTGTAAAGCATGAAAATTTATAAACAGAATATATTCTTTTGATGTTTCTAGCACTAATGACCCAGGCATCTCATCAGACTTGATTTATAAAGTAACTGAAGAATTAAATGGAACTAATTTGTTGCTCAGATGATTCACTGTGTTGCATATTCACTCTTGTTGAGTTCTGTATCTCTAGTTTTCAGAAAGCAATAAAAAGTCTGCACTCACTGAAGGAATTATTTGTTTTCATCAAATGTACTTAAGCTGTGTGGTATTCTATTTAATGAGCTATTCATAGGGCATTTAGTTTTATAGCATACTTTTGTTTCACTGGGGGATGGCTTCTATGGGCTAGGGAGATGTGAAATCAGTCTGAATTGCTAATGTTTATAAATATTTGTTTTCATTTCTTCTCCTCTTCAAATGGGCTAGAAATCATATTTTTATTGCAATGAAAAATGAAATAATGGTGAAATTTTGGGCTTTTAACCTTGATCTTTAAAAGCACAAATGCAGATCTTATTAATTTTTTTAATACCAGAAAATTTGGAAACATTTTTAGAAAACATACATGAAAATATGAAGACTCTTCATACTTCTTGTCACCAGCAAAAATTTTCATCTCATTCATCGCAGAGAGTTAGTCTTGTCAAGTGAATATGCACTTGCTGTTTGTTCATGTTCATTGTGCATTCTTGTGCGTCATTTATGTACAACAGATGCATCCTACAGCAGATAGTTATCTTTCATTTCCCTGAGCTGTTCTTTGTAGCCCTCACTGTAAGATGTCAGGTTATCAAAAGCACATTAGGAAAAACACTGTCTCCTCCCTGTTTACAACAACCTCTTAGATCTTTGCAAACAATCTTTAGAGCATCCCTGTGCTGTGAGGTGGTGCTGCAATCATTGCTCACATATGAAAAAATAAGGCACAGAGATTTGGGCCAGAAGAATTTGTGAATTCTGGAAATGGACATTTTTATTTAGCACTCTCTTCCTGTGTTTTTATATTATTGGTCGTTATAGCTATTTGGATTTATTAAATAAGGAGTCAGATCGCAAGTGGTCATACTGACTGTTGTAAAGATGCAGAAAGGCATCGCATGGAGAGTACTGGGTGCCCAGTGTCCTCTCTCTAGTGTGTAGAGGTGCAGAACTCTACAAGAGAGCAGTCAGTCCACCTGCCTACCTCTGACTATCTGATGTAGGGGTCTGAGTTAAATATAGTTAAACCTCGTCCTTTGCGAGGAATGGGATAGGCCACAGCCCTCACGAAATGCTAAACTTGCAAAGAAGTGCAGGTTGTTAATATGCATGCAGGCCACACCCATTGCCCCACCCCCAGGCCCTCTGGAGCGCTGTGGGAACTTTTCTGCTTCTCCCCTCGGCCTCTCTGAGCATGGGGGAGCAAAGGGGACTGTTTCTGAGATGCCTGTGACT
>WEKX01005958.1:33926-51904 GCA_013390025.1 Pitta sordida | reverse complement strand
ATCAGAGTCAAAGAATGGAGATCAATGGCTCATCATGCAACTGGCTGAGAGCAATGAGTAGAGCCACCCACAATTTAGTATTAGGTCCTATGCCAATCAACATCTTCGACAAAGACCTTGACAACTATCTTTTGTGCCTTCAAAAAATTTGCAGGTGACTAAAAACTGTGAGAGGCTCACAGGGAATGTCAGAGCTACCAGCCAGAGTGGCCTAGACAAACTTAAGGAACAATGTAACAAAGATATTATTAGATTTCAGCAAAAAAAATAAGGAAGTCCTATACTTATGGCAGAATAGTCATAAGCATCAGGACAGGATGGCAAGAATCTGACAGAGTAATATCCCTGTTGGAAAGGGTTTGGTGATGGCAATTATCTCAATGGTGGAGTATGAGCTACTGAATATGTTTTCACAAAAACCAGGATATCCTGCATCCTGAAAAATATGGCCAGCAGATCAAAGCAAGTTATCATTCTCTTCCAAGGACTGGCGAGATACCACAGTACTCATTACTCAGTCCAACCGAAAAAGTTGTGTGGAGAGTCGTTGTGAAGTTCAGCAGAGGCCGAGGGCACATGGCTGGTCCACAAGTAGCAATACCCAGGCTTGTTTGGTCTAGAAAACCAAAGCAAACAGATGCATCTAATAGCCAGCCACAAACTACATAGAGGGGAGTCGCAGAGAAGATTGACCTAGATTCTTCTTGGAAGTAAAATATGGCAAAACAATATATAATGGAATAATGGGTTAAGAGGTTCAAATCATATACTAGTTAAAAACATAAAATCACTGGCAAGGTAGTACAGAACTACAACAAATTACCCATAGAGGCTGTGGAATTTCTATCCTTGGAGGGCTTCAGTACTCTATGAGACAAAGCCACGGAGTGTGCCACACCTGGTGATGGGGACACTGGCACAGTTTTAAGCAGGAATGTGAACTCAGAAGTCTCTTCCAGATATCCTTTCTATGAATCTGTTGGTCTATGAATATGGGGTCATGTTTCCCCAGTGAATATAGGGATTCTCAGTGGAAAAATTGGTCAAGCCAGTAATCCCTTGTAAGATGGAATTTTTCTGCTGTGAAATTAGATCCTTTTTATTTTTAATGCATATAAATTATATCTTTAGATGAGGAAATGAAAGTGTCACAAAGCTTGGTTTAAACACTTGAAAATACTACCTGTGAATATATTGGAACATAAATTACCTCAGCAAAGGTACAAATTGGAAACAACAAAATGGTACGGTCTTAATTATGGAGAGAGTAGAACAGTGTTTGGAGAACAGGGAGAATAGGATCATAAGTTCTTAAAAAAAAAAAAAAAAGAAAAAAGAAATAGCATAGCTCTGACATGTTCAGATTCCTTGAAAAAGTTAATAAAAGAGTACATAAAGGTGACTCAGTGGACATAACTTACTTTGATACTTCATATGGAATTCTCAGAGAGAATAAATCTTCACAGGCTGAGAAGTGTAGTCTTTTCATAGATTAAAAATCACTTAAGTCAAATAAAACATAATGAATTTTTGTGAAGTGAAGGATTCTTCCATCTCAGTCACCCTGGGTCACTTTCATAAGTTCAGGTGATGAGAGGAAGGGAACAAGACTGAGAGAGAAATATTAGGATATGGCACTAAGTTTTCTTGATATGAACAGAACCATATGGTACTCTCAAAAAGTATAAATGCATTAACACTCATCACCTATACTGCAGTAACCTCTAGCAGCTTCTACTTTTGTTACCTTGCTGAGTTAGACTCTATGCAATGCAATATAAATACAGTGTTTTCTCCAAGGAGTCATTTCCCAAAGGAGTGGCTTCATGACACTAGGTGAAACTCAGCACTAGAAAACATGGTCAACATTTATGGAGGTGAAAATGCAATGCCAAAGCAGTTCTAATAAAATTTGAATTTGTCTTGAATTCTGCATTCTCTCCTCTTTTGTCTATCCTTGTCCCTTCTGTTTTCTCCTTCTTTAGAAGGCCAATATCTACAGACTTCTCCCAGAATGGCTCTCATCTTCAGCTTAATTTTTCACAGTGCAGGTAGTCCAATTAAATTAAATGCTTAAGTCCTTCTGTCTGTTTTGTTGTCATTCATAATTCCTGAAGATCAAGCAGTTCTGTTTTCTGTGATCTTTTGCTCTTTTCTGTCATCCCATATGCAAAGACCTAAGTCACACTGAATTTTGCTTTGGCTTCATCTTTTCAGCNAGCATGATAAAGGCAAGGGAAAATCTGTCTGTGTTTACTCAAAGCTTTTTATTTTGCCAGTGATGGTATGTACAGTTCTTTTGATGGAAAAACTGTCCTTCCAGAAAGACTAAAGATTAAAACTTGTCCTCTCAAGGCCTCCGTTTGCATCCACAGCAGAAAAATGCCCATGCTGCACTATCAGGCACTTTCCTCAACGCGTAATTAACATGGAAAAATAACATGAAATCAGCCCAGATTTTGAAGAATCTGATTTCAAGAGAACACAAGGAATTAAGGCACTTACCATGTAACATGTAAATTATAAACTTAAACTATTCACTAAGTAAAAAGAATAATGTAGGCAATTTCCTACATAAAGTTGAGTAAAGAGACAAGCAGAGAGTCATATCTACCAATCAAAAAAATGCTGAATGGGACTTCTATTGAGATGAATTTATTTGAGTGTTCCTTCTTCACTTTGGTGCTTTGGGTTTTTTCTGATAAGAATCTTTAACATCAATAAAACTGCAATTTAAATTGTAGGGACAGTTTAGACTCACTGTACCCACCTGACTTTGGGAAGAAAATTTTACTTTTCATGATGATTCTGACTACCCTTAGAGGTTGTATATTCGTGAGGACAGGGTGGTCTGATGTGAAACTATAAATTGATTGCATATTTTTTCCCCCCACATAATTTTCTTTCCTCCTTATTTTTAGCCCAAACCATTAAAATACAAAGGAAGTATAGATAGCATATAACTCAGCTGAGGAACGTTCCATCTAGAGTGCCTTGCATTCTCACATGAATAGTCTTACAAATATTTCAACAATCACAGGCTATAGAGGAAAAGTTTCCTTTTACTTGTAGTACACATGCAACAAATCAGGAAGTTAAAAAGGTTTTTTATTTGTTCACAATCAAGGACACTTGCTGAAAAAAAAGAACAACTCTTTGTAGCACTATACTGCTGCCTGACACCTCTTTTCAGTGTAGGATGATAGAGCTGTTTCACAAGAGGCTTCCTGACTGGCATTTGAGTGGGTGCAATATAAAAGAAGTCTCGCTTTTACCTTATGGGTTGAAGTGTTGTGACAGATTTTGGATGTTTCCACCTTAGAAAGTATCTCGGGAGGGAGGTAGCTTTTTATGCCTCTGGCCTCAAACTCAGGCCAAATCCAATTCTGCTTTTCAGTACAGCATTCCCACCATTTTTTGTTTAGATCTTCCATGGGATTTAGGTGCATAATTTTAATTTGGATTCATAACTCTTAATGGAAACAGATTTTTTTCAAGACTCAACCAATTGTTTTAATATCTACAAGCACGGTTGGCAGCTCTTGCAAGATGATTTGGAGTGCTCACTGTAACATCTGAAGTGAAATTCTGGAACTCAATGAAGTTTAGTAGCTACTTTGAGTTACTTTGTAAAGAGTCCGACATCCACCTGTTTGTTTAAATGTCCAAAGTTTAGGCAGTGCAATAAGGTTCTTCAGTCATGGCAAATTCAAGGCACCAAGTTTTCCAGTGTTTGAGATACATGAACAAGAAACTTTTAGTAGTAGCTGTCAGCAGTGTCACTGCCATTAGTGCCAGTAGTAGTCATAGGGTAAGATCAAGGAAAGAGGTGTTTCTTGTATTTTTCATTATGGCTTAGTGAATTCCCTTGCAAAATACATCTCAGATCCTTCCAGTCCAAAAGCAAGCATGAAATTTAGGTCAGATAGAGATAAAACCAAGTTTGGTCTCATGTGAGAAAAGAGGAACACTTTCTATTTCTGCAGTTTAATCTGTATGACAGTGCAATAAGGAATGCAATAAGTCAAATGAAAAACACACAATGTGAAGCACAGCTTTGCATCCCCAAGGTAGGAAATACTTACCTGAGAAATGTCAGTCCTAGGGTTTTGGATCTGCTCTTAGAATAGCTTCTATATTTTACCTACAGGAGTCACTAGATGGAATGCAGAATTTGTATATTTAGCATGTTGCTAAAANTATTTAGCATGTTGCTAAAAATGTTCTGACCACAATCCAGAAACTAAAAATGCCTTTGCCTGAAGCTGTATCTCTCTCATATCTGTATGGCTCACAATCAGCTACAAAACCTTTTTTTAGACATAATGGAACATAGTAACTGGAGCCTGAAATCTCTAAGCCCCTCATGTGCCTGAAGGCCTGAAGTCAACTTTTGAAGATGGAGAGTGACCTTCATTCTCAATAGACCTTCTTTATACAGCATCTCTACATAGCAGTGGCAATTGTTCACCACGATATTCACTGCGGAGCAAACACAGAAGAGAATATATCACGTACACGGAAATGAGCCTTCACCCATATTGCCATCCGGTCCATTTTATGGAATAGAGCACAAACAGGGTGAACAGCAGTGCTCAAATCAATGACAACACAACAACCACTGTTGTCACAATTTAAACAGCCACAGAACTATCTGTTTTAAATCAGCACATGACAGATCTTATAGTAAGTCTAAAATGCAGTGACTGATTTATGGAAACAAACTCAATTCAGCTTTAAGACAATCCAGGTTTAATCCGGGTAGCAGTGGCACAATGAAGCCTACTCTGAGTAACCACCAGAGTTATCTTGGGCAGATTTTTCAGTGTGTGTTGTCATCGGGTCCCAGCTGCTACATGTGGAAGATAATTCAACAAGTTAATTCTAGACTTTCTCAGCTAGTTAGAATCTAGCCTTTATGCATTGCATTACATATTACAAATGAGGGAATCTTCAAAAAACTAACTGCAAGAGAAAAGTGCAATCAAGAAACCTTTCCACCAGGTGGCAGGTAGTGTCAGATACTCAGGCATTGTTATTTTTAACTCTCACATTTTCAACTTGCACAAGATATATATTTTGTGGTTTTAAACTATGATATATGTATTCAAACTGAATATGGCTTCTAGAAGGAGGTAGGGACCTAAACTTGTTGTGCCTGGTGGTCTTAAAGACAACTGGCTTGTGGATAAAATAAGAAATTTATAGCTATGGAGGTATAAACTCCACTAGGTTAGCATTAGGTCCAAAAGTTCCTTTCATTTCCCCTGTTTAACATTTGTGTTCTATTTCTGCATTCCAGTCAGTGGAGTGTCTGGTTATCAAATGACAGCAAGAGAGTGACCGTAAGATCATGGAGATAAAACTGATGGTGCTTATGGATTGGAAGTGGATGTTCTTTGACAGTAGCCTGGCATTTCTCCATAAAGTGAAATTAAGAGAAATTATAAATGACTGAATTGCAACTGGCGTATGAGAAAGGATTTTGGCAACAGCAGGAGGGTGATCAGATAAAGATAACTTCTGGCAGCACTCCAGAGAAAGCTCTATGCATGGAAAGAGGCTGAAAAGCTGTGAGAGCTAAAAAACAACCTCAGCGTCAAGGACAAATCTTGGAATTTCCATCCCTGAAAGCAAAGTGAAAAATTACAATCCCAGAGCTATGACATGGGACAGCAGTAACTCTTTATCCATACTGTGCTTTCAGGCTTTGAAGAATTCAGCAGCAAATAGTTATGGTGTAGCCAAGAGATGATATAACTGAGAAAGGCAGGTAAATGGGAAACTTAGAGATAGAAGAGTAAGTTAAAGAAGATGTAGAAAAGGCTGTCATCCAAGGAAAAGTGATGGACTACATAAGCCATCTGCAGCCAGAGACCTATAACATACTTTCACAAAAAAAAATAGGATCTATAAGGGTTAATAGTTCATTTAAATATTCTACTTATATCTTAATATTTCACTTTTTTATGATGGCTTCCTTATAACAAATCTCAAAATCATTACATAAAACAATCAGCAAACTTCAGTTTGAATTTTTCCCCCTGTATTTTACAGTTAGGCAAAATGTCTTTGGGCCAAGTCATTCCTTCCTGTAACTAGGTTCATCTAGCAGACTTAGAGACAAAAAGTCATCAATTCTGCTTAAAATAATAAAACATAATTGTACAAAGCCATAACAAAGGATTCTTATCTTCAAAAACTTTGCTGCAGTGACTCGACCTTTACAAACACCCTTAAGGAGAGAAACTTCAGTGACTGACCAGAGATTAGGAAGATATTGGTGGTATGCAGTGTGCTGAAGTCTGTAATTCTCAGTGCCTTGGTCAGAGGTCATGACACAAAAATTCTAGGATATGGAAATCGATGTAGGTAATTGGTTTGGAGATAACAGAGCACATGCTTTCAAAAGTCATCTAAGGTCTGCCACTACACTAATCATAACAGCTACATGTATACCAACAAACTAAAGGAGAAACAGGCACTGTATTTCATCTGTTCTATTACACAACGGTTAGATCAGGACCTAAGTACACTGTTGCTCCCCAAATTTTTTCTGGGCATGGTTTAGGATTCATTATGCAAATGGGACCACAAGCCATTTACGTAGAGCTGTTCTCTTCACAAACATGAGCTGTTATGTTCCGGTTGGTGTCTGAACCAAGGACCACTCCTGGGCAGATATAGATGACTTTTGATGTCTAACTGTGATAATGAATGTATCTCCACAGCTTTTTAAGTCACCCTAAGGAGAATAACAGTACAGCTTTTCTCTCCACTTTAAAGTACCTAGTTTCATAAGGAGTTACTCTTGTAATTATGGACATCTATACCTTTCCCAAACAAGTCCTCCTGCTTCCCTTCAGACTCACTCTAGAACAGCCATGTATTTTTCACATCTTGTTCTCCAGCAATTCTTCACCTGTCTCCATCACTAGGACCACAATAAGAGATAGGTCCCTGGAGACCACCATTCAGTATCCTTTGACTCTGACAAAGTCATGAAGACACTCACTTGCTGCTGTTTTTCCAGCTGTGGTCTGCTGGTCCTTGTTTTCTTTCTCTATAACAAGAAAGATGTCCATGGTCCTGGGGTGTATTTAAAATATTTAATTTGTTATTGTGAAATTACCCACCTTCACTATTACGTGCAAAAAAAAAAACATTGAGGTCTTGTATGGTCTTGTATATTCTTTTAAGACATTACTAAGGAGTAGGACACAATCTGCAAAATTTTCCCAACCACAAAAATCCCCTTCCAAACATTAACTTAAAACAGAGCTGCCAGAAGCTTCTGCACAGGCTTTGTCTCACACTTCCAGCTTCTCCATTTCCTCTTTCATCCAGCCTTGTCACCCTTGCTAGTCCTGGTTTCTCCTCTATCACCTGGAGCAACCACTCTGCGTTCTGCTGTGTCACAGATTCAGTAACATGCTTCAAATCTCTCTTTATGCCTCAGTTCTCTCTCTCCTGCTCCTCCTTACTTATTTATGATTGAAGCGTATGATTGTATTATTTACAGTAAATCTATAAAATGCTTGTGGAAACATTTCCCTGGACAGAGTATGTGAACCAAATAATTGCATTTTAAGAACCTCTCAGATTCCTTATGGGAGATGGAAATTAGCATAAATATGCAATTTACCTCATCTTCTTATTTTCTTACCTTCATAATTTCAGAAGGAAAAAAAGAAGTCAGGTTTTATCTGCATGCAAAACCAGAGGTTGCACATCTCTGAATATTAACCATGTTTTCGTAGGGAACATTTCTGTGGCATTCGACAAGACACAACTCAGGGCCCAAAGTTCATCATTAAATCGTACTATGATGATTTTCTGCCTCAGAGGACTAAGCCCAAAGTACTGAGATGAGTGGCAATATTTCTAAGCCTTATTAGTTGTAGAAACTGAGTACCTAATAAAGATGAGCCTCCTGGAAAATGCAGCCACAGACTGAGAACAATAGGAGAGGGAGAAATACTGTATTGTGGTTGTTAATAATAAAGCAGACTTTGAACTTGAATATAGCAGTGGACTCCTTCATACATGTAATTCTAGACTCAAAATATAAAGACAGCAATATTTACAAAAGGTCATTAGCTCCAGAAGAAATTACCTACAGGGAAACAAAAGGGAAGGGAAAATGTCAGAAGGAAAATGGCAAGGAAGTAATAATTATGGATCAGTCAAACTAGGAGGAAGGAGAGAAATGTTACTTCAAGACTTTATAAGTAGCACAGTCTATGAAGGTATATCAACTCCTTGTGAGATGCCGGACAAGGGATCCTAATACTCTGAATCTTGCTGGCAGATGTAATACCCGGTTATGGAGAGAATCCAGCATAAGTGGTCCATCAATCTCTGTGTGATTAAATTCTGCAAGGAAATGAAGGGGATTTCTAGAAGTGGATGGTTGAAAACGTATCACTGAGCACGTAAAAGGCAGGTTCAATATCTGCGAACACTGTTTTGTTAACCTGTTAAAGTGACATTGGCATGTCAGCACGATAAAGCAGAGGCAAAGAAAGCACATTTTTTTATCTTTGTCTTTTTAAAAATTCACTGGTCTTGGCACTGTCACTCCTGCCTGCAAATAAGAGCCCTCCTCAACTCATTTGCTGTTCTTTATGCAGTGCTTGTGGCTGAGGGAGTAGCTAGCCCTTGCAAATTATTAAGGGTTGCGCTCGTGGTCAAAGTCTGATTCTTTTGTTTTCAAAAAAACCTCAAGTGCAGCTGAGCCATCTCCTTTATAAAAATGAGTTACCTTCCAAAAGACCTCCCTTTTGACATTATTCTCATATAAGTTAGATTTGTTTATAAATGAGTTTGTGTGATGCATATTCTTCCACAATAGTCTGTATTATTTATAGGTGTAGTTATTAACATAGAACATTAAAAAAGCAAGGGTTTATTTTTATATCACAGTAAGTTTCTTCAGGGACAAAAACAAGCTTGTTATTTCATATTTAGCGATTTCTTATAAAAAAGTTATATTTCTAACATATCTGTTATCTTTACTGAAATAAAAAAGGATTTAAGTTTTCCTTTTAATTTCTGGAGGTTGATTTTACATTTGCAATATGAATATTCAGTGTCTTTTACTTGGTTAGTAACGGAAATGGCATAATTATAAGAAACTATCCTTTCCATTGTGGCCAGGGAACACAATCAAAAACTTTAAAAAAACCCCAACAAACTAATATTCCTAAAACTGATTGCTGATTTGAACTGCTGATTTGAATGTAACTTGGTATTGAAGATAAAGAAAACTTTCAAAATCCTGAAAGACCTCTTTTTAATCTAAAAAATAATGATCAGATAATTCCAGGCTTTGTAAAGCAAGCGCTCTTACTGTGGTTACTGAAATGAATTGTTATTAAATTTAAAAGGCACATCAAATTTCCAACTATACCTCTGTGTCTTTGTAGCTAGCCCTCAAACACAGAAAGATAGATACAACCCTCTCCCAATACCAAAAAAATATTGGAATAGTAAAATGTTTATAAATATAATGTAATAATATGTGGTTATTTACAAAATAATCATGTACAAGAATTTGGGATGACTGGATGTCCTGGTGTCAATTAAGACAGAGTAGGAACAGAATTTAGAGATACTTGAATAATAGAGAGAGAAAAATAAGAACTTTATTGGGAGAAAGGAATATGTTTGAACAGCAACAATAACAATGGAAAAAATGGTGGCTGAAGACAGCAGGGAAAAAAATAAACCCCAGGGGGGAAGGACCCAGTTCAAAGGAGACCGAAGCACCCCTGGGATTTGTGGGGAAGCGGAATAAAGTTTAGGATAGGCAAACCAGTGGACTAACAGCCAGAGGTCCAAGGGGCTGCAGAGAGATCCATTGGTCAGCAGGGGGAAGGCTGCACTGAGATGGAGAGTCAAGGTCTGCATGGTCCTGAGCAAAATGGCAACAGTAGAGATCAAAGGAGAAAATAAGGCTCATCCAGTCCACAAGAGTCACAAAATCCTCTCTGTGAGCCCAGCAGCTGTATTTATAGGGCCTCGGGCCCCTCCCATGTCATATGCCTTGTGGGCATGTCTTCACATGCCATTGGCTGTCACTCAGCCTGCTCCGGCCCTCGGGCCCCTCCTCTAGTCACATGTCTTGCCAGGAAGGGAAGATAAGACAAAGAATCCTCTATTGTTTGACAGGTGAAAAGGAGAAAGACCCACCCCTGGCCATATGCTTTGCATGGGAGGGAACTGGAGATAAGAACCCTATTGCCTATTCTGGTAAAAAGGAGAAAAGTTTTAGAATAGAACAAAAGGGTTCTCCCCATGACACTGAAGGTGACTTTAATCTCATTCCTTTCTGAAGGCACAACCCTGTTGCTATCCTAAAACCCTTCCAAGACTGAGGATAACAAAGAATACAGTGTTGAGAGTTGATAATTCACATTTTCTTTCGTGCTATCAGTCAAAATGGTATAAAAAGTGGAATTTGAGTACTTTCATGACTCCTCTAAACTGAATACTATGCTAACATTTCTTATGATCATGACATGAGCTGGGCAATAAAATTTTTGAGCACACTTTTCTTAATCTTTTTTTACCAATCATAGTGAAATATTTCTTTCATACAGATTCTTTTATATCATACCTATGCCCACTTGTCATCACGCTGTAACAAGTTCTACTGTCCCAAAAAGGGTCATTCTGTAGGAATGTCTCTGGTCTGCCTATTTGTCATTGCAGACCTGAGCCCCAAAATAACAAATAGAAATGAGCAAATGGAATACAGGCTGAAAGAGACATTAAAAAATAGTATGTGATGCTTGAAGTACTGTCAGTTATGTGAAAATAATCTTACACACCTGCTAGTCATTTTCTACAAGTATCATCATGGAAAGATCCTAAATTTCTACAAACACCTGAATTAATAAAGCTTTATATGTCAAATGGTTAGATATTTTGATTTTATCATCAGTGTTGGTGAAGAAATGCAGGTTCCAGAAGTGGAGACAACTGACAAATAATGAGTTGGAGTAATAGTCCTAAATCATCTGCCCAAAACATTACCTCAAAGCACAAGATCGAATAACCTAATAGCACATGGTAGCCTATAATACTCTTCCACAGCTGTTAACGGGCCCCATTCTTTCAGACTGGTCTTTCAGGCTCAGTCACTCTTGAGTGTTTTTGCCATGAGACCATGTGTCATTCTGAAGACCCACTAATGTCTCAGTGGTGTCAAGATACTAGACTAGGAGGCAAATGCAGCAAGTGAGGGAAAAGAGGAGGCAACATTAATCATATGCATACATAGCCCACTGAGTACCAATGGATGCAAAATCATCCTTAAACTCTCTCCCATACACTACACGCAGTAAAAAAATTTCCCCACCTTATCTACCTGTAACAATCAGACCAAAACTCCTCACTTTTATACTGCAGGCAGTGCCTTCCATTAGTCTTTTCACACAGTGGGATTAAGATGGACTCATGTAATGCTCTGGTGTTGTATTATTCTGCACAAATATTTCAATAAAATAAAAGCTGATGGAAATAGAAATTCCAGTAGTCACTTACAAGCACCTGCAACACATCCAAAAGAGATAAAACATGAAATCAGTATGCACCTCAAATGCTTAAAAAGATATGCAAATGTCAGAGAAGCTACAATCAGAGCCATTGCAAAATCACAAGCAGAAGGATGAAATCATGGGGTTTGTAATCTAGTCATCATGCAATAATTTTCTTCCTAGCACATAGCTTGTTAATTACAATTCTATCAATTATGATGCTCAAAAAACCCTACCTCCTACTCAATAAATATTTTCATAGCCCAAAAGCCACTCTTGTCTCTTAGAAGGATAAAGAAAACCTTTGTTGTAGTTCGCAAGTTTAATACCCCTCACCTTTTTTTGTGTCCTGACAGGACAAGGGGGAATTGATAGAGCAAAGGGTAATGTCTTCAGACTGAAAGAGGGTGGGTTTAGATTAGATATTAGGAGTAAAATCTTCACTGTGAGGCATTGGAACAGGTTACCCAGAGAAGATGTGGCTGCCCAATCTCTGGAAGTCTTGAAGGCCAGATTGGATGGGGCTTTGAACCACTTGGCCTACTGTTAAGTATAAGGGGATTTGGAACTAGAGGGTCTAGCAAGTCCCTGACAACCCAAACCATTCTATGGTTCTATGACAGACAAAGCTAGTTTCCTCAATACAGGGCTTCGAACAGTGTCTACTATTTGCACTCCCATGAGATGTTTCTGCAGACTTACTCTAGTTTCTTAATCTCTCTGGGAAAATTCCTGAGCCTGGAGAGATTAATGGCAACCTCACTGCTTTAGTTCCCGGACAGAGGTATGGAGATGGCACACAAGGGTATTGTAAAAAGAAATTTGGGCTACATGTGTACCTTAATTAACAGATGCAGAGCTATGCTGCAGAGATTGCTGCATTTAGTCATAAGTGAAAATGTTCCTGTATATGTTGCACAGCTCATAAAGTGCTTTGGGGTTTAGGAGGTAAAAGTCTGCATAAATCAATGGACTTTTATTGTGTACTACAGCCAAAATTACATAATTGCACTCAAAGTCTGGAATAAGGGAACAATTTTGTAGGGTCATTCCTTAATTCTCTTATTAAGCTGGCTTGCTTGTAGCATCATATTTATGGGATGCTTTGACAAAGCAGATCACTATTTTATTTCCCTATGTCAAGAACTCCATCATCACTTGAGCATCATCAAATTCAGCAGGCAGATGTATACTTCCCATGAGCTAAGCACAGAGGTTTGACACATTATAGGAAACATTCACTCAGTATGTGCATGGGAATCTTTCTTATAGATGAATGAAGAAAATGGATAATACTAATTCAAAAGAGAGAGGAAATAACAATTCTACAAAGTACTGTAGAGACTCTTTGATTGTTCCTCCAGCAAGCATACAGTTTACAGTGGGATTTTACTAATGATTCTCTGTCTAATCACTGTCTGTGGTACAATAATTTCTTTTATTTGTAACACTGAGGTCAGGAAGATTCTCCATATGTACAGTGCTTCTGAGTGAGTTTTTTATTAAAGAGTAAAAGAAAATACTTCCAATATCTATTAAAGTAACTCAATATCAGGCACTTTGCATTCAGTGGTTTCCTACCTAACATTATTTCCTTTCACTTGGTTCTACCTATGCCCTAGAATGGACCTACTAAAGGGTTTATTGACTATATCATGTATTCTTTTTTCCATTTTAAATTACTTTACCTTGGCCAACCAGCCTTAGATTGTGCTGAGATATAGCAAATGTAACTTGTCCCACTTCCTCTGTTATGCCCTCCCCCGTCTGTGTTTGTGCATGTGGTTTTTTTGTGCCAAAACTGTAGTTTCTTCGTCACATAAACAACACCCTTCCCCTCGGCTGTCCTTTCTTTTGACATATTGCTGGGACAATTCCAAGGAGGCTTGTTTTCTTGTTTTACATTTAAGGAGGTTTTACGGCAAAAGATTTTGTTACACTTACAAATAAAGTGTGTAAGAGTATTGTCCCTCATTTCTTAAATAACAAATAAACCAAATGAAACACATTAAAGTACTTCCACAAGAAAATTTATTAAGTCAGAGGTGAAAGATGGGAATAAAAGAGCATGTATCCTCTCCTAACTGCAATTAGGAATAGAAGAAATGTTATTACTAACACGGAAAGATTGATTCAAATCTTTTGATTTTTATCATTGCAGGCTTGGGAGTGAAAAGGCTAATTATCTTTCCAAATTAATAAAAAACTCATATCTGAAATCTTTCCTCGCTATGTGCTACAAAGATATGCTCATTTAATAACTTTTAAAGTCATTGGGACTTCAGTCAGGTCAGACACTTGCTTTCATTGAGAGGATTTACAATTAATGTCTAATATGGATAAAGTGGGACATCCACAATTGTTCCTTCTTATTGCAAGTAATTTGCTGGTTTAATATTTTGATCCAAGGGTGCTGAGGAATGCAGGTTGGTCCTTGAAAATCACTCTTAACTTAGAATTTCACAATATATTTCTACTGTGAGAAGGATTTGCCTGAAATGATATGAAGCTGTTTCAAAGAAAAATGAATACAGCCCTTTCTCTCACTCTTTACTTTGCTTTTGTGTCTAAAGCAGGGGAAATGACTTTTGGTTTTGGCTTTTGCAGTTGGACCTAAGTTTTTTTCTGTAAACTATTTTTCACAAAAGGAAAAAAAGGCTAACACTATACTTTGCTATATAACTGATCAAAGCATACAACATCCGGGTTATATTCAACATCAAGTGATGATCTTTAGTGGCAATGTGCAGCTGCATGTTAGGAAGTAAAACAGAACTTACTATCACAATTATTAGCCAGCATAACTTTAATGCCTAAACCAGAAATTAAATCAACTTTAATGCCTAACTTTATTAAATAACTTTAATGCCTAAACCAGAAATTAAATCAACCCTAAACAAGTTTGCTGATATGATGTACTATTATTTTGCCACTCCAAATCTTGTTAATGGATCCTAACCATTTTGAGTTGACTGGATACAGAATTTTCAACGTTCTCATCAGAAAAAAGTCAAAAAGAAAAATAGATCATTTTGCATAACCAAAGTAAAATCTTATTTAGTTGTCCTTAATTGTAATACTTTGGATAACATTTCAATATAATACTTTGGACAAGAATTTCTCCTCCCTCTGGGGTAAACTGGTCTCCAGTCAGCAAATGTAGAATTGAACTGCTTTGTTCTTTTTATATATAAATATACACTTGGAAAATTATCAACTAATTTTAGTCCGTTTGGGCTGACATTATATCTGTGCCAAAACTTACATTTGCNATACTTTTGAAAACTTTTAAATGTATTTCTAATCTCACCACACCAACATAAAAACACTCATTTTTTTATTGCTGTGATTCACTTAGTGTCCATGTAATCAACAAAGCTTCGCTTCTTGTTAAATATGACTAATGAACTTCTCCAAATACGGAAATTCTGGGTTGTATCAATTAGAGATGGACCTGGATTTGATACAAATACACTTATATAAACCCTGGAAAAACTGTTGCAGCTAAATGAACAGTCCTTTTTTGTTAGGTAGAATACAGTAAACAGAAACCTTCTTCTTACTATCTCAAAATTTTGTGATCTGTTTTCAGAATTTAAGAAATATTTTAGTCATCATGACTCTTTGTATTTCGTTGTTCTATTTCTATGAAAAAAAGCTTTGATAATTTAGTTATTTATTTTTACTAAAATCATCAGAGATTTTTCTCTCTGTCTTCTCTGAAGAGTTTAAAAACCCCAAAATATAAGAAAAAGAAAACACTTAAAGGATTATGGAACTGAACTTGATTCATTTTGAGTAGGATTTAAATCCTTCTGAGAAAAAGAAATCTCTTCTCTGAGAGTTCATAACGTTTGATCATAGTGTTTCCTAGTTTTCTACCCAATCTATAATCATTCCTTACCCCATCACCCAAAACCAAACCCTGGAAAATCAGGCCTTGATTGTTTGGGGTTTTTTAAATACTATTCTCAATTGCATTTTCCCTCCCAATAGTTAGACTTCTCAAGAGATTTGGTGAAAAACTTGACTCATCAGCAAGTTTGCAGATGATACCAAGCTGGGGGCAAATGTTGATCTGCCAGAGGGTAGGAAGGCCCTCCAGAGGGACCTTGACAGGCTGGAGAGATGGGCAGGCTCCAACAGTATGAGGTTTAACAAGACTAAGTGCCGGGTTCTTCACTTCGGCCATAACAACCCCATGCACCGCTATCGGCTGGGGGAGGAGTGGCTCGAGATTAGTGAAGTGGAGAGAGACTTAAGTGTACTGATCGACAGGAAACTCAATATGAGCCAGCAGTGCGCCCAGGTGGCTAAGAAGGCCAATGGCATCCTGGCCTGCATCAGGAACAGTGTGGTCAGTCGGTCCAGGGAGGTTGTCTTTCCCCTGTACTCGGCGCTGGTCAGACCTCATCTTGAGTACTGTGTGCAGTTCTGGGCTCCCCAGTTTAAGAGGGATGTTGAGCTGCTTGAGAGGGTCCAGAGAAGGGCAACGAGGATGGTGAAGGGACTGGAGGGCAGGCCCTATGAGGAGCGACTACAGGAACTGGGACTGTTCAGTCTGGAGAAGAGGAGGCTCAGAGGTGACCTCATTGCTGTTTACAACTACCTGAGGGGAGGTTGCAGCCAGATGGGTGTGGACCTCTTCTTCCAGGCTGACGACACCAGAACGAGAGGGCACGGCCTCAAGCTACGCCAGGGGAGGTTTAATCTTAATGTTAGGAAGGGGTTTTTCACAGAGAGAGTGATTGCACATTGGAATGGACTGTCCAGGGAGGTGGTGGAGTCACTGTCCCTGGAGGTGTTTAAGAGAAGACTGGATGAGGAGCTTAGTGACATGGTCTAGCTGGGGGATGTGGGGCTGGATGGTCCTGGGTCCCTTCCGGCTCAGAGTGGCCTGCTAGAGTGTGAGGGAATTAGGTTGTGCTACCGCTCTGGGATGGGCTTTCAGTCTCTGCACAGGTGTTAGATGGTGAGTTGGACTAGATGATTCTTGTGGGTCCCTTCCAACTCATAATATTCTGTGATTCTGTGATTCTGAAGTGACTGGTGCCATGGCAGAAAAAGAATTACATAATATTTTGAGAGTCACATCAAAAATAGAACTGAGAAAAGGGTTGCAGAGTTGCGTTGGGTTTTTCATTTAATATGCTATGTTTATTAGTCTCAAAGAGATCATTTGCACCCTTCTTTGGCACAATTTACTGTTTTAAAGACACAATGATAACAATAATGTTTTCAATCAAATGTGAGGTCAACTGATGACCATATTTCAGATACAATTACAAACTGATATCTCAGCTGCACATCTTCTGAAAGCTGACAAATCTTTTTGATTTCATGAAACCCAGGTCATCTTATGAAAATATACCCTGAATACAGAGTTCTACATGAGTTTGACATGAAGCCAAACAAAACAAAGGCTTTGACAAGCTTTTTTATTTTCTATTCCAAAACTCAAACAAAACACGGTTTTCTGATGAAACATCCATTCAGATTAAAATCTTGCAAAATATTCAGTGTACTCCTGAAGTCAGAAATTTATGGACTTTCTAAAATGAACATCCTGGAGATGATTGATTCCATGTAATGAAACCAAATAGTGAGACAACCCTAAGAAAATCTCTACTGTGCACTTAAGGCAGCACTTTCTAACTTCATGGTGTTTTTTCAGGTATCATACAATGCATAGAAGCACACAGTTCTTATATAAATTTGTTGATGGGTGTAGTCACCTCCCACAGGATACAGATTTCCTGATTTCAGTATCCCAGTGATATAAAAATTCACTCTAGATTCTAAAAGCCTCATCCTGACATTGGAAACTCAAGGGAGATGCACACAGATCACAGAATGACTGAGGCTGAAAAGCACCACTAGAGATAGTTTTGTTTGACCCTTGAAATGGAACGTATTTGGGGTTTTCTAATGTTTTTTCAGGAATATAAGAGAAAATTTCTGTTAAACTCCATACACAGACTAGATAATCTTCAAATATCCCCATTGGGGAGTACAGTGAATCCCCACTGCATCGCGACTTCTCCATTACAACCCCGCCCATTTGCAAAGCAAATTTTTCACAATTATGATTCAGCTGTTTGCGAGTCAAGCTGCCCCACACATGCGCAATTGACTGTGCTCTGCCGAGGGGCGGTGCCGCAGTGCCTGTGGGGCGGGACTCACCCCGCCCTGCGGGGAGGGGGCTTGCAATGGTGGCACTGTGTTCCTGCCCCTGAACAGGGCAACTGCCTCATGAAAGTGAAGTAAGCTGTGTGCTGGGAGGGGGCTTCTGTTCCCCCACCCTCTGGAGCTGTATGGGCAGCGCTGCCCCTCTCTCACGGGACCCATGGATGTTAAAGGGCGGCTCATGTGTGGCAGCTCGGGCTTGCGGCGGTGGCTCGTGCATGGCGCGGCGGCGGCTCTGGCGTGCAGCGG
>WEKX01005958.1:0-33693 GCA_013390025.1 Pitta sordida | reverse complement strand
GTGAGGTTTGGGCTGCGAGCACACACAGTCACAGCAGCCACTCAGAAACGGTTCCCTTTGCTCCCCCCAGCTCACAGAGCCCAAGAGGAGAAGCAGAAAATTGTCCGCACCGCTCCAGAGTTCCGGGGAGTGGAGCAATGGGCGTGGCCTGCATGCATATTACTGACCTGCACTTGTTTGCGAGTTTAGCATTTCGCGACACCTTTGGCATGTCCTGTTCCTCACGATGGATGGGGTATAACTGTATTAGCTTCTGTAGCTTCCTGCTTTTACCTTGTAACCCACAGTGCCTGTCACAAACAATTACAGTACAGGAATCCCCCAAGTATCGCGAGAGGTCTGCTCTAGAAAGATGATCCAAGAAGCGAAATCCAAGAAGTAGTGGTACATATTGTAAAGCTGGGGAGTGAAACCCCATGATGTACTGAAGTCACAAATGGTGAACCGCAAAGTAGTGAGGGATTACTCTATTTACATATGCTGCATGAAATTTTGTCCTGTCAATCTGAAGTAAGGTTGCCTAGTCCTATTGTAATGAAGGGAAGGACAGCACACTGAAATCAGGCCTTTAACCAAGTTTTTACTGCAAATAATTGACTCCCATTTTTTTCTTTTGAGAGGCAGCCATAGGACATCACAGGAAAAGAGATAGGGAGAGAAAAGCAAATAACATGTTTTGCTTCAGCATTTTAGTGCTCTTTGTACATTTTTGAAATGACAGTTCATGTATATATACTGTAATCAGAGGTGGCTGGCCCATTGATAGCAGCAGTATATTGCATTTTGTGTATTCCAGATACATGAGACAGAGAGATGTATTTTAAATGTTACTATATTTACTAGATTACAAATTAGAGATTTGTTAGACAGCAGGCTAAATGCCTGTCTATGAACCAGAGTCATTAGAAGTTGAAAAAAAAGACTCACTAGGATTTGAAGGGGAATTCAGCTTGGAGGTTCTTGGGGTCTAAAGTGATGTGTCTAAGTAACAGTGAGCATTAATAATAGATCCCAAGTTACAATCCTGGGGCTTAAATATGAAGTCTTCAGAGATATATGCAAACATTAGTATTATTAATATACAAATGGCACAGAGAGTCTAAATAGCACAGAGAGTCTTAAATAAGTTCTCATCAGTATCTTCTTCAGTGCTATTGGAAACATCAGAGAACACAGTAAATCTGATTTTCATTCCTTTCACTCACCTGCTAGATAATGCATTATATTCACTGTGTCTAGATGCAAAACTGTAGACCATTTCATTCCCTTCTCTTTCCATTTTGATACAACAGGGACTCTCATTTCCTATCTTGAGTAATTTTGGGGTCCTGCTTACATTGATGGTGCTTGGCTCCAAAGATGGCAGCTAGCTACAGGTGTACAATGATGCTGCTGTAAAAGGTAGGGAGAAGTAGGAAAGGATATTGTGAGTCCAAAAGATATAGGTTTAGTTAAAAGGTAATTAGTGCCTCTGGAACAGTGCCAGAATACTGAAAAGCCAAGAAAGAGCACAGGTTGATCTCCTTTCTTAAAGCACAAACAATTCAAGCAAAATAATTGATCACAGTGAGTAGGTGAACACAGTAGTCTAGCTTGTTTTTCCTAACCAGAAACCCTCAAGTATCTGATTTAGTGGAGCACTTAGAAGCTAGAACATCTGGAATTATCACTGATTGAAAGTTTTATATGGACAAATCTTAATGCTGCTGGCTTTGTCCTTCTCATACATGAATTTACTGTATTTAGAAAGAACCAGATCTAATATTAGGACTTTAGAGTACTGGTATCTTAGAAAGAATAATAAATACAAGAAAACTGAAAAAACCTGAAGTGGTTCGTTTCATTGTTCTGTGACCCACACTAACTCTAATTTTAAAACTTTCATTGCATGCCAAATTAAGAATGCTTCTATTAGGTTAGAATGAAGCTCCTCCTTCCAAGCATCCTGGCTCTGAAAGAGTCCTGAAGCAGACACCTGGAGAAGGGTATAAGAACACAGTGCTGATACCCTTTCTAGGGCACTTTTCCAGGCTACAGCTCTTCATGGGAGATTTTATTTCCCTCTGAATGACTTTTTCTGATCTAGAAGCTAAAATTGCCTCTATAGAGGCCTCCGTAATACTGCTGCTTCAGTAAAAGCAACCAATTTCTATTGAAATTAATTTGGTTTATGCATGCCTGTTTGAGGGCACAATATGCCCCTCTGAAATTTCTCATCGATATATAAAAGCAGGTGCTTTTCCAGAAAAACAACTTCTTTGATTTCTCTGGTATCATAGAAACATTTAGGTTGGACAAGACTTCCAAGACCATGAAGTCCTACCATTAACTGCCAAGCCCACCACTAAACTGTGCCACATCTAAATATAGTCATACCTCAGTTATTCATGCTGTCATGTTCACATCATCTCATATTCACAGAAATTTTTCCCACAGTTTTTACTAAGTTGTTCATGGAGCGGTGTGGTCCTGCACTGGCGGAGCAGTGCAGTCTCAGCCCCAACCAGTCCTGCCAGGAGTCAGAAGGTCTTTAACTGTAACACAGGAACCCATGTGGGGCCCACTGTGGCCACTCCGCCATGGCAGCCAGCCCGGACTAGCCAGCACATATTCATAGCCTCAGGCAAAGCATTCCTGCCAGTGCTAGCTGCTGCATTTAAAGGGAAAAAACCCCGACCCCCAGGCTCCTCACTGCCTGTAAGGGGCCCGGGATATTGCAGTGTTCCAAAGTTGCCATATTTCTGGCAATAATTTGTCATATTAATGTCCAACCCATATTCAAGGATTAAAGGTTCCACAGGACCCTTGGGAGACCCATAATCTGCGAATATAGAGGCATCGTTGTACCTCCAGGTATGGTGACCACCACTTCTTTGAGCAGCCTTATCCAAAGTTTCTGATACAAGCCAGGATGCTACTGGCTTTCTTGGCCACTTGGGCACACTAGTGACACATATTCAACAGCAGTTGACCAGCAACCCCAGTCTTTCTCCAAAAGGCAGCATTCCAGCCACTCAGCCCAAAGCCTGTAGTGCTGCATAACATTGTTGTGACTCAAGTACTAGACCCAGAACTTCACTTTGTTTACCTTCATAAAACTGACCTAAGCCCATTAATCCAGCCTCTCCAGATCCCTCTGTAGGGTCTTCCTACCCTCGAGCAGATCAACACTTCTACCCACCTTGCGTGTCATCTGCAAATTGACTGAGGGTGACCTCATTTCCCTCATCCAGATCACTGACAAAGATGTTAAATAGCCAAATAGTGAGACTTGGAGAGCCCCACTAGGGACCAGTTGCTAGCAGGATTTAACTCCATTCACCACTGCCCTCGGGGCCCAGCCATCCAGCCAATTTTTTACCCAGCAAAGAGAACACATGTTCAAGCCCTGATTTTTTACAGGAAAATTATGTAGGAAATGGTGTCAGAGACTTTACTGAAGTTCAGGTAGACAAGATCCACAGCCATTCCCTCATCTGCTGCATGAGTGTTGTGATTTAACCCCAGTCAGTCACCAAGTTCCATGGAGCTGCTTTCTCACTCTCCCATGAATAGGATCAGGGAGAGAATTGAAAGGGCAAAAAACTAAAAAATTCATACGTTTAGATAAAGGGAGTTTAATAGGGAAAGCAAAAGCCATGTACACAAGCAAAATAAGGAAGTAATTCACTTTTTCCCATAGGCAGACAAGTGTTCTGTCACCTCCAGGAAGGCAGGGTCCCACCATGTGTAATGGTTACTGGGAAAGACAAAAACCATCACTCCAAACATCCTCTCCTTCCTCCTTCCTCCCACTTTATATACTGAATATGATGTCATATGGTCTGGAATACCCCTTTGGTCAGTTGAGGTCACATGCCCTGACTGCGTCTCCTCCCAACCTCTCATGCACTCCCAACATCCTTTTCAGGGTGGCAGTAAAAAATCAGAAAAGGCTTTGGCTCTGTGTAAGCACTGTTCAGCCATAACAAAGACATCTCTATATTATCAACCCTCTGTTCAGCACAAATCCAAAACATAGCCCCATACTAGCCACTGTGAAAAAATTAACCTTAGCCTCGCCAAAATCAGCACGTTTCACCCCTTATTCCATACTATTTACATCATGCCCGAGCCCCACACTATCCAATACAAGTTCATTAACCTCCTTCATTCAGTTCCAATTCTTTGCTACAGTGCATGGATATCGTTCTCTTGGTCTATGAACCACTCCTAGAAAATGTCCGTAAAATGTCCACAAAATGTATTTTGAATTCATGCACTCCATGACTTTAAGTTCCTTCTGTTATGGTAGTCACTCAAGACAGGAAAGGTGGTGGGTTGCACAGATTTACTGGCCACCAAAGCCAGCTCAGGTCGGGGCACTGCTGCCCTGAAACTGCTTCTTGTAAAACTTGTCCTCCATTGATGCTGGTGGTTCCTGTTATAGTAATTCCTGTAAAATACAACTCAAACCATGGCTCACAACAATTTGAAGGTATATATATTACAATTTACCACCTGTTTCTTTAGGGAGAGATTGTTGAATTTAACATTGCAATGAGTTCCTCCTCTTGTTCCCAACCTGACTAGCAACAAGGGGTTCCTGCTATAGTTCACATCATAGTCCTTCATGGGCTGCATGGGAACTATCTTCTCCTTCTATGTTGCTGATATATTTATAGAAATACTTTTTATTGACTTTGACAGTGCTTACACAGACTTTGACAGCAGTTGGGCCTTAGCCATTACAAATTTCTCCCTGCACAGCCTCATGACATCCTTGTAGTCCTTCTGAGCTGCCTGTCCATCTCACACTTTCTGATACTCCTCAACCTACTCACCTCCTCCCGGAGCTCTGTCACCAAGTAAAGGAACTTCTCTACCTGGGCACACTCGCACCGCTGTGCCCAAGCTCAGGGCACATTTGAAGCCAAGGTGGAAGCACCTTCCCATTGGAGCTCTGTCTGGGAAGTTACCTCAGTCACAGAGGGTACAGAGCTCAGACAGGCCATGGCTTTCTGCCAAGTGGATATCACTGGTCCCTGGTAGAGCTGGCAGAGCTTTAGTACCCTTACTGCAAGAATCTGATTCTTGGTTGAGTGTTTGCTTAGGAGTTGGACTAGATGATCCTGTGGGTCCCTTACAACTCAGAATAACCTGTAAACCTGTGAACTGCCATGCCAAATGCCATTCCATAGCCTACTTGTCCACCTTGGTCACTAGTGCTCCATAGGGTCTTCTTTTATCAGTGTGGGGTGTTTGTCTGCCATTGCTCCTGGCCCCACTTAGGTCCCATCAGCCACTGTCACAAGCTGTGAGCTCCAGTTTGAGAAACCCTGCCACGTGTGCACTATGCTGGAGCACTTCACTGTCACTCATGCTGGCCTCAGATCCACTTGCCTCAGATCCTACTTATAGTCATTACTGGCTTAATCTTTTCTGGAACCTTTTCAGTGGCATCTATGGGATCTGTCATCTGCAAAGGCCTTGTTTTCATTACAGGTGATAAAATATATAGTATTTTCTAGTATGCATATATTGCATTTAATTCAAGGTAACAAGGATATTTTTAAAATAAAGCTTAAACGAAAGAATTTCTTCACCCATCAATGAAATGAGCTTTTAGAGGTGAAACATAACAGCTGTTTAATATCACAAAGCAATATCATTGAATAATT
Source organism: Pitta sordida (assembly GCA_013390025.1). NCBI lineage: Eukaryota > Metazoa > Chordata > Aves > Passeriformes > Pittidae > Pitta > Pitta sordida. The sequence continues at coordinate 28,033 of WEKX01005958.1, read as the reverse complement.
TAGTTCACAAATTTGAGAAGAAAGGAATATTTATTCAAGGGAAACTCCAGATGGAATTTAGGAAGGCAGATTGTCATTCTAAGACGGTGTTACAATTTTAACCCTAAAACCCCCTCAGTAATTCCTGCAATGCCTTTAGTCTTTCATAATGTTCTGTAAAATGTTAGACAGCAAGAAGATTTTGCCCATAACAAAACACATCACTGTAACTCTGCCATTATAAGACTAGGCATTATTTTCCCTTTTTAACAAGACAAAAAGAGTGCCACAATTTATAGAAGACATAGGGATCAATGATTAAATACTCTTGATCAGATCATTGATCTATTTAAGTTAATATTTTTTTCTGCAGCAATGTCTAGTATCAGGTGCTTTCATAGCTAATACTACACGTTAAAAGTATCAGCAATATGTATTCTGCAAACATGAAATAAACTACTAACCAGATTTATTCCCACTTCCCACCAGTCAGTTACTGACTTAAATTTAGTATATATCTGTTTTCTAGGTGAAATCTCTCTAAAGTGAATATTTTTATAAACAGCGAAATATCACTGGAATACAAAGGTTTGTGTCCATTGAGCACATTACGTATTATCCTTTTTTTTTTTTTTTATATTACCGATGACCTTGTAGATACGTGTTACATGGGCTGATGAGAACTTCAGTAGGCAATTTCCTTGCATGCACAATATGATCCTAATACAGCATGCTTCAGTTTGATAAGCCTAAAATGAACTTTTACTTTGTCTGGAAGCTGAATGGAAACATGCTCTGGAAAATCCGATGGTATATTAGGTCATCAGCTAATGACACCAGATTTAGAGCACTCAGACCTTCAGCTGGTCATACCAAATTTTGCTATTTTGACAGGAAAATACATCTTTTTAATTCCCAAGCTTGTAGTAAGCAAGTTAATCAGCAGAAAGTTAGTTAAATGAATGTCTTAAAAGTCTTGAGGCATAGAAAGTTTTTGCATGTTATGGATACATACAAGAAATGACAGGACCAAAAGATCTTTAAATCAGACAGAGAAAAATACAGTTTTAGAAAAAATATATATAAACTTTTGGGGACCAAAATCCCCTATAAAGTAGGGACCAAAATAAGGCCCAGAAAATTTTAAAGAATTTTACATATATCTGGATAAGGACGGAAAGAAGTTAATATTCCAGGAAAGATTAAAGGGAAAGTGTAAGATGTATACTTAGAAGTTAGGATTAGGTTAGACTCAAGGATGTATTATAGAAATGTTTGTGCTGTTTTGAAATCTGACTTTTGAAACTGCTCCTTACATAAATGCATTTGATGTCTTTTCTGTTACACATTGTTGTATCTAATTAGAGTCAATCGATCTGGATTTTCTAAGTTCCTTGGGCTCTTCCCTTCCTTAAAATTGTTGGTAGGCATGTTGGGCTTTTGGATCATTCCACTTCCACCTGTTATATGTGCAGTCTGGAATTTCTGAGGGACTTTGTAAGATCAGGGTCTGTGTGCATGATCCAAGGTGATAGTAAAACATTTTTTCAGGAGAAAGGTTCTTCAGTAGATAACAAAACTAAATTTAGATTTTGAGCCTAGCTAACATGCAGTATTAAGTGTTAATATGATCACTTATTTTCTGCTACATTAGTAGAAAGGATATTTTGTGACACAGATTGTTCTGACATGATACAACAGTACCTGAAAAGTACTTCATGCCCCAAAGAACCTACAGTCCAGGTAAGAAGCTACCAGTGGATACAACAGCTGGGGAAGCAGAAAGTAGCAAAATTATAATCAGTGACATAAGGTGATGAGTCACAGCTTATCAGATCATAATCCAAAACACAAGATGCTATTTGACACTGCCAGTATGAGTCAATTCATCATGTATGCTCTGCATTGTGCTTAAAGTCTTGCAAATATGGACAATTGTAAGCTGTAGGACTTTTCATCTACTCCTATTGTTGAGTGAAATTTTAATCATCAATGGAAAGGCAAAAAAAAAATAAATCTTAAGTTCTCTAACAAGACACAGGAGGAATCTATGGTGGTTGGAGCCCAGACCATTTTATCTCTAAAGTACTGCAAGTATCACTTGGTTTTATCATCAGAAGTGAACATGGCACACTGTTAGCAAGTAATTCCAAGAGATGATCCAACATATTCTACATTTTTTTGAAGTTTCTGAGAGCTACTCCCAGACAGATCACATCAGTTGATTCTGGATTACCGTTAGCAAGTTTTATACAGTATTCGCGGTCGACTATTTGCGAGCTTCAGTATTTGCAGGCGATTTTCCCGTGAGATGTGCGATTTCGGCGCGTGCGCAGAACCTACCACAACCTCAGTCTGATCGGTCCCCAGCTCCACGGCTCACAGTGCCGGCTCCACCCCCCCACCTCTCCGCTCGCACAGCCATCCCCGTCCCTGATTCCCCCCGCCCTGCTCGCAGGGCTCGCGGCGAACCTCCGCCCCCATCTCGCTCGCTTGCTTGCCGTGGCTCGTGGTGCGCCTCTGCCCTGCTCGCTCGCTTGCCACAGCTCGCCCCCATCCTGCTCACTCATTTGCCGTGGCTCGCGGCACACACCCGCCCCCATCCCGCTCGTTTGCCACGGCTCGCAACGTGCCCCTGTCCTGCTCGTTTGCCATGGCTCGCAGGACCGGCACTCGCCCCCACCCCACCCTGCGCCGGTCCTGTCCTCGGCACTCGCCCACCTCGACAGAGCACAGCCAGACATCTTAAACAAGCCCCGCTCCCAGGACCCACCCTGTTCCCAACCTTATTATGGGCGGAGGCGTGGCTAAAGGCATGGCGTACTCGACTACGTAGTGGGTTGGCTATCTTTGCGGATTTCACAACTCGTGGGAGGCAGACCAGACCCAACAGCCCGCGAGTAATGGGGGTTCACTGTAATGTGAAAAATATCCATATCCCAGTAAAGCTGTTATGACTTCATGGATATCACTGACTAAGAAAGATCAAAGCAAACTCATTTCTATAAGGGAACATAGTACTGCTGCCAAGGAGGCGTCTCCTGTACCAAAAAGTCTTAAACCGACAAATATATGTGTTATACAATCTTATAATGGTGTGGGATGGAAGGGACCTTAAAGACCATCTAGTTCTAACGCCCCTGCCATCAGCAGGGATACCCATCCACCCAGGAATTTATATGTACAAGTAAAGATGTGAGAGAGGGCCCAGAGGTGTAGCTCAGGAGTATGCTGAGCTGTCAGAGGTGATGAGATGTTCCAATTCCCCCTGCATTTTTGTGATGGGATAATTGTATGTACTTGAACTGAAGCTGTCTAGAAATACAGTAGCTTATAGAAATACACATAGTTCTCAGTCTGTAAACATTGGCTACAAAGAATCACTGGCTACAGTAAAAACAATTTAAAAGGTTTTGTTTTTCTAAATTGAATTTGCTGCCATCTAAGTCAGCTATTGACTATGAAAATGTGCTTTAGAATAAAAAAGGATTAATCAAATTCTATGTAAACATGAAATATTTTCAAGGGATTTAAAGAACACTGTGAGCATACTTATATAAAGAAGAAACTGAAGAGTCTGTATTGCAGTTTTTTGATTTGTTTCTGATAAGAAATTGGATTATGGATGGGACTAAAATACTTAGAAACTGCTACTGGAGACTGAGTTAATTTTCCAAGAAAAAGAGTTAATGCAGTTCAGAAGGAACTATACGGAACTTACTGATGATAATAGAATAAATATGGATGAGAATCCGTAATGCCAACAGTTGGAAAATCATGGAAAATGTAGAGAAAAACAAGAATAGCACATGGAGCAAATGCTGAGGACCAGTGCAAACTAAAACAATTTCAAGTATATAGGAAAATGGAATGAGCTGCAATGGATTTTACCACTTTTCAAAAGTTTCAAGCACCATCATTGTATTTCATTTTGGATAGCACAGTGTTAAGGAAGTTTGCTGGAGGCAGGTGAAGAGAGCTACAACAAATTTGAATCAACTACCAGAAATTAAATGAGACATTTGAAACTTTTAAGATAGATGCCAATGAAGAAACCATCCTATTGATAGAAACATTTTGGATACTTCAGTAAAAGAGCTACTCATATTAAAAGGGTAACTAAGTTAAATGTGAGTGAAAGCTTGTATTTCTCAAAGGAATATATGTGTCTCAGCTGTATGTGTAAATAAAACTAGAAAATATGCAATCTGTTATAGCATTATCATATAGAAAATCATTTTAGGTTGAAAGTGCATCCTACTGAAGTTCCTAATAGAACTACCTCTGTTGAAGATGAGAATAGAGAAGAGTGTCCTGCTGGGATTAGATAGGGTGTTAATATGATAGACATAGAGCCTAATCTTCATGCTTTGTTTAGAGTTGTCCTTATATGAAAGTGAGAGTTAAACGAGGAGATACATAGGCTTATTTGCAGTTAGAATTGCTGGACAAGGCTGAAAAGGTGCACTTGTAATTGTAGACGGGGGGAAAACTCACTACAAGAATTAAATTACTATTAAAAATATTAGTTCTGTGTTTTACATGTGGTGTTTCAAAGGACTTTTTGTGGATGCTTTTAGTAAAAATATTTCATGTCTGTGTAAATTCAACAATCTCTATGTGACATATGCTTTCCCCATAATTATATTTGAGGTTTCTGAGGTTGTCATGGTATTTTTTCTTTGTGACATCTGACCTTTTGAAAGATTGCACTTTATCACTGAGGGGTCTAAGGTGCTTTGACATGTCAGACACAAGAGCAAAAAGCATAAGGAACATATTTTCATGTATTTATGGTCATCACTTCTATGAAAGGGTTATAGACAAAGTGAGAAGACACACATTCCTTGAAGTACTGAGTGGTATAATAGTCATTCACCGATAATCTGAAAGGTTTTGGTCACCAGTCTAGTATATATATCTACCACACCAGATACCATTTTAGTTTTTGAGAAAAGCTCAAAATTAAAGATACACCAGCGATGAAGTAGTGGCATGATAACAAATTAAGCTGCTTATGAGTACTTCCAAATACATATAATCTTCTCAGGATGCAAGCTGTTTTCTTCATTTCAGAACGTCACAGAACCTGTGTGTCAATACCAACAAATACAAGTCATTTGCCTTGTTTTATGGGAGTAAAGATGTTCTCATGGCTGCAAACGCAGATTGTGTTATGGTTAAGACCCTGATAGAGCAGAGAGAGTGCCAATGAGGACAAAAACTGTCTTACATTTTCTTACAGAAGAAAAAAATTATTTTCCAATTGTCCAAGGGAGTTGAATCCAGAAGTAGTTTCCACAGCAAAGAACAAGACTGAAGTTTAGTCCTACTAGATGCGATGTACTTCATAAAGTCACACCTACCAGTAAGACAAGTCAGCAGCCACTGTTTTGTGCCATGTGACCTGTAGGTCATATTCTGTTGGAGCAGCTGTGTCACTGCAGAGCTTCATCCTCTCAATGTGTCAATCCTGCAGCAGATTAGAAGCTGCTGGAGGTCTGCACTAGTCCCATTCACTGTGGCTTGAGATAGAAACAGGATCTAGAAACTCTTTTGAACTGACTTGGTGAGAAATTGGAGAAACAGTGGATGAAATTACATTTTGTTGCCTTCTAACTAAGACAACAAAAGAGTGAGGCCCCTTGAGGACCTTGGAGTATGACTCAGAGTAGTTCCTGAATAGAGCTCCTAAGTCCTCTGCTCCCTTTCCGGCAGGGAAGCAGCTAGTGGGCATATGGTGGCAAGTAACAAAGTGCCTTCTGCTGATAGCCCCATGTTGCCTCACACATGGGCTTTGAACTACTGGGCAGACAACCCATGACCTGACACCTCCCATTTCTGATGTGATGTGTAAAGACAACTATTATTACAGTAATAGTGCAAACAGATGCTGCTGGGAGCTTTATATAAGCAAGGAAGAAAAATGAATCAAGGAGCAGAGCATCAAAATATGCCTGTGGTGCTCACCTCTTGTACACCTTGGTCATTCTCTCTTTAGCTACATTGAAGCAGTGCTAAGACACAGTTAGAAACCAGAGTGACTCCTGCACAGAGGGCTCTCCAACTTTACATCAAGGTAGGAACTGTCAGATATGGCACAACTTATTGCCACATATATATTGTACTGCACAAAACTAGATCACTTAGGTCATGGACATTGTCTTTCCCTAATTCTCCAGTTCATTTTCCAGCCTTATATCCTGGTTTTTAGCTGGTTTTATTATGCATCGTCCATCACTGTCTTAATTAACTCCATTAATTACCATAATCAGATGAGGCATATTTTGAACCCAAAGGAAACCTAAGCTTGTTCTCCTATCACATTTATCTTAGAAGTAGACCAGCCATCTAATTTTTTAACGATTGTATGACTGGGAAAAAATACCATTTCAGCCAGTAAGGTATAAAAAAGTCTCTAGACCACAGACCTCAAAGCAGTAAACCAAACCCACAAACCACAAGAAAACCACGGTACCATGGGTCTTGTTGTCTGCGCACGAAGCCCTCCGTCCGCATAGAATGGCAGCTCATTAATATGCAATTTTTACTTGGTCATTCCCGCCCCCTCAGAACTGGAGCGGCTACAGGGCCTTCCCAGAAGCTCCTTGAGCAATGTGAGTGGTCAGGGGAGCGAAGGAGGTCTCCTCTGCCCTGTCCCCACCTGGGGAGTCCCCAGGAATTGTGATAAACAGATCCCTGAGCCCCACTGCCTCCGCAGCGAGTCTTGGGATTTGGCTGCTGCCACTGCAGCAGCTGCAGCAGGCCGAGGAGGCACCGTGGGATTGTATGTACTTCCAAGCCCTCCCTGCCATGTTCCCTCTCCTGGAATGACACAGCAGCGGCTGGGGCCGGCCGTACATAGCTCTTCTATCACTTAAATACATGAGAGGGGCGGCTCCGGTGCCTGCCTTGTCACCATGGTAATGCTAGTGATGGCACGCTGGCAGAGCAGCGTCCTGGTGATAGGGAGAGGTGCCAAGGGCATGCTGCATTCTTCAGGAATATGGCAGGCTCCGGGACGCACCATGCAGTGACCAGACTAGCAGAGTTTAAACCCATGTTTGACTCCAGCACAAAACGCACATATTTAGGTAGAGTCAAGCATAAAATAAAGTAACTTTTTCCAGAAATTGAGCTTAAAAATTATGTGAACGTCAAACTCCTCCTTTCAAAAAACCCAAACAAACAGACAAAACAAAACCTCTGCTAAATTGTACAGTAAAAACAAAAGCTTTGTAAAGAAGGTGACAAAATAGCCCATTAAGCTGGAATGCACCTGGCTTTTACAGTCAGCTCACAGCTAGCCTCCCTGGTAACATGGGACACAGGGTGGGGACAGCAGGGTGGGCATGTGCCAGTGCCTCTCCACTCCTTTCAGCATAAGGAGTGGGGATGGGGGTGTGGAGTGGGAGGGTACACAGCAGGGATTTCCTTTTTTAAACGTTTTTTTTACAATCAGTCTTGGCTGCAAGGAGGACCCCACCTTGTAAGGTGGGCAGTGCTGGCCGAGAGATGTTGCTCCTCCATCTATTATGCACAAGTTTTCTGCAACCCTTGGCCGGTTTGCATCTGTAAAAGACACACTGTTGTAGCTTAATTATCTGTTTTGTAACCTCAGCTTTTCCACAAAGTTTTGTTACTTCTAGCAGGAGCAGCGAGCCCGGGCCAGCACAGGCTAGCAGACCGGTGCACCAGAGGTCCATGCAGTGGCTTGGAGGGCAGGGGGAATTTGCATATTCATGACTGTCAGTTTACGCAGGCACAGTCACAAAAAGGACCTCCCCAATTGCAGAAAAGTCACACTGCGCAGTAGTGAAGCCACAATATGGGAAGCGCTAAGTGGAAGTGGACTGACAGTAGTGGAAAAGCTGTAAAGTTCATTTCTCAGTGTTGCCATATGTAAACCTTCAAGGGCTCGTGTTAAGAGTTTGTTCATTCATTACAAGTCCTTCCCACCCATTTCGGAAAAGGAAAAATCACATACAAAACGTATAAATAAAACAGAAACCAAACAAATAAAAAAATAAATCCAACTCAGACCCAAAACTTTTTCTGTCACAAATCTAGAAATCTTCCACCATGACTGATTCAGTTCCTGTTGTCAATTTCACATCCACAATAAAATTCTGTGGTTAGGGAGGGTAATTGGATCAGTTTCCTCACAACAGAATTCAGAGAAAACAAGCAGATGGCTAACTCTTACACAAGCAGAAAGAAGATTATTACAACTTGATCCCTTGTATATAATCCATCCCCTGCCTTCTCCCACCATTTCTAAGCTTAGCTTCTATTTGAGTCCTCCATTTTGTTCAGAGCCTGAAATTAGGCTCAGCTTCAGGAAGGCCACATCTTACTGAATGAAGCATCTGGTATGTTGAAAGCAGCTAAAATGCTCTTGAATACATGAGATGTTCAGATATTATCCAAATGGTCTAGAGTCCACATACCATTATAACTACAATGAAATACAAAGTAGATCTGACAATCCTCATCTGACATTTAGCCTGGGAAATCTTAGTGTCCATCTTTCAAAAGAAAATAGAGCAGAAACCCATCATCTCAATTTTTGAATATTGCAAATATATCAAATTGGACACTCAAAATAGCCTGTTTTTTCACAATGTCTTGGCCAGTGTTTTAGATTCTATATGCAGTTTAGTGCAGCTGCAGTAAAAGATGTATAGTATGTTGGCTTGTCTGAATAGGGCTTGTTTTTTTCCATTATATTTTATGTGATAATCAGGACTTGTACCCCAATAAAACTTAAATCTTTGGGTTTCTTTCATGAATTGGAAATCTTCTGACAGCTTGTAAAGCAGTTGGTGAATGTGGTTTTGGTTACAGAACTAAATGGGTTTGTTTGAGGGTAAATGTACAGGTCAGAAGCCGTTGTTTTACCTTGCAAAGGAATTTGTGTCAGTCGGAGCTTAAAATATTCCCTATCTACTCAGTGAGGCATGTCATCCCCTCAGCTGTGCCAAAACCACTGTAGGGCTGCTCTAAGTGGGAACACAACCATGCTTCTCATTTAGTGGAAAAAAAAATAATTAAAAAGCCAAGCAGAAATGCTTTTCAGTGTTTTGTTTTTCAAAAGAGGGATCATTTATCCATCCCAATTATCATCACAGCTGGTGATGTATAGGAGAGAAGTACTTTACCATAGTACAGAAATTCAGAGGTGTAGTTCAGCTGGAATGGAGCAAGGTTATAATTTTTTAGTCATTAAGTATTTTATACAATGCAGCCATGACTTAATGTTGAAGTTACATGAGACACTGTCAGCAGGACCACGAGAAATCCACTTTAGTACAGTGGTAAGTGTCCCCACCTGGTGTGTGGGAGACCCGGGTTCGATTCCTGCCAGGGAGACAGTGTTAAGAGTTGGACTTGATGATCCTTGTGGGTCCCTTCCAACTCAGAATATTCTGTGATCTAAGTAGGTTAAGACACTTCCATACCCTCACGCCCTTTCAGCTTTCTCCTCTTCCCTTCATTTCTGTTTATATGCCTCCCTCACTGCTTCTTCTGCTGACAGAGTAGGGTAGCACTATAAACCACAGCTCCCAAAAGACCCAGGTTAAAAGTAAACTCTGTCAGCCCAGGACGGTTTACCGAAAAGGTTCCCAGCCAAGTTATGCCACTTATAAGAATGACCATATGGGATCAAACCATCTGTCCCTTTAGACCTGTATTCTGTCTCTGGCAAGAGACAGTAGACAGCAGCTCAGAAATCTCCTGCTCAAGCAAAAATAGTGCTCATTTGCCCTAGCAGTACTTTAAACACAGCTGTGGGAATGGAGTAATAGAGTTTGTAGGTGGAAATGGGATAGTGCAGAAAGAAGGGGGCAAAACCAAAAATATGTGTATCTGTATTTTTGATTATTTGGTAAATTAGGACATACCTAACTCATAGAAAAGAGCTTTGTAATATATCTACTATTTACTCCAGGTAAATATTTTATTAATAAAAATATTTTGTTTATAATTATCAGAGATTATGAAAAATAAACACCTTGCGCTTCAGCTGGATTAGAACCTAGACAATAAATCATACATTTTTTAAGAAATTCTAGACAAAATGCCTTCTATTTTTTTAGCCATATGTACCTCCTTACTTGAAAAATTCTTAGAACCCTTAGTATGTAGGAAATGTATCATTCTTTGAGACATTACAGACCATTTTCTTGAAAAATTGCTAACATTTTTCATCAGCCTTGACTTTGAAAGCCTCTTGTTTCTGCATGTTAGAGTAGAATTTGCAGAAAAACAGAGATGGGAAGAGTTAGAAATACAGTTTTGAAGGTAACTTCTTCTCAAGGTCATGGGTCAAAGGAGAAGCCAGAGCAATGTGAATGTTACTAAGTCATCTGTACTGCAAGCAGTCTTCTAAATATGTATATATACATTCACAGTCTGGCTGCAACCTGAATGTATTATCTTTCCTTATCAGCCCACTGGGGACCACTGGGACAGTCTCAGAGAAAAAGAAGAGCAAGAATTGTAATAAGACTTCATGGCTATGATGCCAGGAGAACAGTACCAGCCTTGCTGAAGCTGCAAGTAACAATTAGCTCTTCAGTCTCCAGGGAGTTAGGGAGTAAAACTGGTGGGACATCTGAGAAATGCTTCCTGAAGAGATAAAATAATTCAAAAACCTTAAGGAAATTTGCAAGAGTGAGATATTTATGTCACTGGTAGAATTTTTAGAAACTAAGAAGAAAGGTTAAATTCAGATCCAGGGATGAACACTATTAATTTAAGCCAGCAGTGCTGGTTTCTTAAAGACATTATTTATTCAAGGTCAAAATTTTGACTTCTTGGTTTTGTTTGTCAATTCCTCTACAAACCTTCTCCATAAGGGAACAAGTAAGGGAAAGCAAAAATATAAAAAAAGAAAATTCTGAGTCTTGAAAAGTGAAGTTCTGTCACTGAAAAGTCAGTAAATTCATGGAAAATAAATATTTCTAATGTTGTCTGTCAAAAACATGTAATACTTTCATTCAACTCCAACAATTGCCATCCACTGAGAAAGGTAGCTTGTAAATGCTGTCCTGAGACAAAACACACCTGGGGTGTGTTTCCATTTCCGCTATTGCATGATCTCTACATAAAAATTAACACCATTTTCTTAGCCACAATGGGACTGTGGAATTGCAAGGAGCAATCAGGTGGAAAGGGATCTTGTCTCTCCAAGGCAAAAGTTCAGAGCATGACATTCATTTCCGACCGAGGTGAATAAATTCATGGCACTGAAAATTACTGCCATAGAAAATTAAAAAGGAATACACATAAATTTAAAAAGAATGCACTTAAACTCAGTAAAAATCATGAGAGTAAATAACAGAAATCAATGAAAAACACACTGTTAAGAACAGGCATGAATACAGAGACTAACTGACATCTCAAAATCTTGTATAATTTTTCTTCTGGTGATAGGTACTGTCTTGGTTTGAGACAGTGAAAGGGGTTACTTATCAACACTGGACAAAAGAATTGTTAGAGATGTAACAAGATTTATTACAAATATTAATGAAAATGTATGCATATGAATATAATACTAGCAACAGGGAATAAAAATCAAACCAAACCATGCCCCCATGATTTGAAACCCCAACACGCCCAAGACCCAAACACACAGCAGCCACCCACACCCAAAACCCCAAAAAGAATAAAACTGTAACAAAAGGATTCAGCTACAGGGCAGAGCCCAGGGCTGGCTGCTTTTGCATGGAATGGCCTCAGCGGCAGTCTTTTGCCAGCAAAGGCAGGAGTGCAGCTCCAGTGAGGGGCAAGCCGGTCATGAGAGTGCAGAGGAAACAGGATGATGGCCACAGGAGATCCAGCAGTCACAAGATCAGCGCATAGCACTTCCCTGAAGCACCCCCAAAGGAAAAAGTGATCAGACCCTCAAAAGCAACAACTTTTAAAAGCCCCTCTATCCACTCCTACCACTACTCCATCTCTGTCCAATGGGAGCCAGCTCCAAGCCATCAATCTTGTCTGTCTTTCGTTTACCAGAGGAACGAAGCCCACAATATTCAAACACCCCTACAAGATGTCTGCCCGCCACACGGACAACAGCTCTCAGCCCCAGGATGCAGCCTCGGCTCCACACCCCCCCGTGGTGTCACCCGGCACCCACCGCCACCGCTTGCCACTGCTGCAAGGCAGTGTGTTCCTTCCACAGCTTCAGGATGTAGCCTGAGGCCACATCCCACTCACGGTGACACCTGGCATCCACTGCCATTGCTCACAGCCACTCGCCATCACTGCAAGGCAACATGTTCATTCCACAGCTCCGTGATGTGGCCTTGGGCGACCTTTTTCTCACAGTGGCACCCAGCAACCACCACCGTAGCTCAGCTGTTAGGTTCACTGGATCCCTTCCCCTCCTGGACCCACTCCTGGAAAGAAATGGAGAGAAATTCATCAACGGGTACATATTAAAAATATCTCAAACACTAACCCATGACAGTATTGAACCAGAGTAAAAAGCTGTCATGCTTTGTTTACTGTGAATAATGCAACTACAGTAATCCCTCAAATTTCATAGAGGTCCAGGACCGGAAGAGTCCCGCGATAGCTGAAATCCACTAAGAAGTGGTTCATACCTATGCAAATGACCACAACCATTGCCACGTCCCTTGAGCCTGAGAATGCTGTGGAGGGAGTTTCCAGCACCTCCCCACACCATGTGGCGGAACAGGGGAGTGAAGGGGGTCTTCTCTGCTCCACCCCTGCACAGCAGGCAGGGACAGGGGAGCAGAAGGAAGTGTTACCACTGTGTCATGCCACAGGGGGACTCCTGTCCCCCCATGCCCTCCTCTAGTGCAGTGGGCACACCTTCCCAGGGCCGGCCCAGGGTCGTGTTGGGTGGCTGCCACAGCACGGGGTTGCCCCGGGTCTGTGCTGAGTGACAGCAGGGGCACAGAGCGACCCCATGGCTGTGTTGGGCAGCAGTGGTGGTACGAGCCTCCCCACAACTTCACAACCCCATGGCAAGCACCCGTAATAAACCATTGACACCATGTTATAAAGTTCCCCACCATTTAACCTTTCCAACACTCATAAAGAAAGGAACTCTGGGTGGACCCCAAGCAAATAAGAGATCTCACTTCCCTGCTCCTGCCGTGAGCCGGTCCCACCCATTGGCATGGCAAAGACACCCACTGGGCACACACGGCCATCCCTTGCTCACATGACATGGAAAAACCCTGTGATCAACTGAGGGAAGACAAAGATGTCTTCACAGGAAAATCAAACATGAAGAATTGATGCCGCAAAATTTGATCTGTGAAGAACTGAGGGATTACTGTAATACCTTTTCTAAGCATACAGAAGTATGCTTTTGTACAAAACTGACGTAAGTACCAGTGAGACACACTAAGACTTAAGCTTCTGAAATGTAAAGCAGCATGCGGACAGCACCTGTTCCTGAACTAAGCTAACATTTTCTTTCGTAGATTTTCATCATCCCGTATTTGAAACATTGCTGTTTTCACTTACTTTTTTCTATGCTTGGCATTTGCCTGAAGTGCTTATAGACGTAGATTTGAACAGATTGGTAGGAACAAGAGGATGATATGATCTGCACTTGGTGTTTTCTTCCAGGCTAAGGATTTTCAGCAGCATGAATGTTGATATTTAACTTTGTGAGCTGAGCTTCAGTATCATTTTGCCAGCACATTAACCAGCACTTTACATGGTGTGTTTTGTTATGATGTTGAAAAATTAAAGCACTGATAGGGACGAGATGGGAAGAAAGGAAAGGGGAGAAGAATAAAGAATAAATTGATTCACCTATATCTATGGGAAAAAAAAGAAAAAAGGATATAAAGGATATTTACTTACTATAGAAATGAAAAATTACCTGCAAAATCTATTTTATTTACCTGATACTTTCCTCCATTAAAAAATCATAATAGCACAGTTCAGATAATCAGTTATCTCCTGCTGTAAATAAAAAGAAACTCCCCCTTATTCCAATCCTGCTGTGTTGGTCAGCACTCTTTAAGTGCTGATGTGTATTTTGTCTGTTGTTTGGTAGAAACCAATATTTCTTTAAGTACTTAGCTATGTGTGTCAAGATTCAGTCTAGCATTGATTTCTTTACAGCTGTGTTATAACAGCCAGCAAATAAGTTTTTCTGGAAGAAATGTTGACAGGCCTCTAACTAGATATTGCTATTGAAAGCCAATACAGTGAGCTGGGCAGATCTCACAAAGTATGCAGACTGCACTTTATTTCTGGCTATACCTATTTTATTTTGCATTTGTCCCTTCTGTCTTCTCAGCTGAAGATTAATATTGTAGGTATCTGGACTTTCACAGCTGTTAAGTTTGATTGCCATGAGTCAACATGAAGTCCATTCAGAAATAACTTGCATCATCATAGTAATTGCTACTTTTGCCAAGGCCTTGCAGTGACAGGACAAGGGAAAATGGATTAAAGATGAAGGAGGGGAGATTTAGATCAGGTATTGTGAAGAGATTCCTTCCTTTGAGGGTGGTGAGACATTGGCATAAGTTGTGCAGAGAAACTGTGGCTCCCCTCATCCCTGGAAGTGTTGAAGGCCAGGCTAGATGGGTCTTTGAGAAACGTGTTCCAGTGGAAAGTGTCCCATCTTTAAGGTCTGTTACAGACCAAACCATTCTATGAGTCTATGAAATTCTCCTAATATTTCTTTTTCCTATCAGTGTTTTCAAACTCCTACTATGTTTGGAGGAAATTGAACTGCAAATCTTGCAGATTATTGGTATCCAATGGTTTTGCTTTGATGTCTTTTCTCCTTATGAGTGACTCTAGTATATCAATAAGGAATACTTTTACATCCAGTCAAATTCACCAGGCAGATTCAGAGAAACTCAGGCAGAAGATGTTCAGTAATTAAGGTGGCAATTGTAGGTTTTTCACCTTGAAGAAAATAGATGAACCTGAAAATAATGAATATGATATCTACTGAAACAGAGAAGGTACTCATATTACATCAAGGTAAATACAGATTTTAATAAGAGTCTTGATATCTCCTGGATTATTTTGGTGCCTTAATTGAATAATTCTACATACTAAATAACTGCTTCGACATCTGAAATTATTATTTTTGAAGCACAAAGAGGAAATGTATTTTGTAGCTTCAAAAACTTCTTCAGAAACTTTTTCACTCAAAGGGATTGTGGGCACTGTAAGAAGATCCCCAGGAAAGTGGTTACAGCACCAAACCTGATAGAGTTCAAGAAGAATTTGGAAAATAATCTCAGGCACATGGTGTGATTCTTGGACAGGGTCCTGTGCAGAGCCAGGGGCTGGGCTCTGATCTTTATGGGTCTCTTCCAGCTCCAGATATTCTGTGGTTGTCTGATTCTAGATATGACTGGAATAAAACAAAAAGTAAAAATAATTCCTCTAAAAATATTCTTTGCTATCATAACAGTGTTGGGCTTTTTTTCCACATCCTTCCAACAGCTAGGCAAAATTTTAGGAAACCAACACATATAATGACAAAAAAAGATTAAAAAGAGCTACAGGAGAGATACAGATAGTTGGTTCATCTAGCTTCCTGAAATAGGGGATTGCAGCAATATTTATCCTATTTAAACTTTCCCTGTTTAATTTCATCACCAGCCAAAACTTTGGCTTTGTCCTATTTTTTGTGGTTGTCTATATTTGCCTGGGTGGGTGTTAAAGGTACAGAATATAATTTTGGTTTCTCTTTGTGTGTTTTGTAAACCCTATACTTACATGCAAGGCTTTTCTTACACAATGTAACTACCTTGTATATGTGAGCAAGATCAAACCATTTTGCAAAGCAAAACAATTCTGTTTCCAGTTATTTTACCCACCATGTTTTGTTAACAACTCCAGAAATTCAATATGGACTATAAAAGAGAACATTAATTTTCATATAGAAAGTTAATCTTCCATACAGAAATCTTTCTTGAACTATGTAATTTTTATTAAGTTCCTTTGACCAACTTAAAATTGCAAAGTATGGACCTCAATCGTTAAATATTTTGTGTAAAAGGGATTATTCCATTTCTTGTCTTAAAGTCTCCGTCTTAATTTAAACTCTTCCACAGATTTCTAGTCATTCTAGTCCTATTAAATTTTAAGGGACTCTTTCCTTTTGTGACAGAATGAGCTGCATAGACAGATAGCTGCTCATCATGCAAATTTTGTTCTGTTGAAATATTCCTCAGTAGGATACCACTTTCTGGAGTCTATCTGTTAATTTCACACCACTCCCCCAAGAGCTTCACATTAGTAAAGTTCAACAAGCACTTCCCCTTCTCCTGTCTTCACGGTTGATCACATCTGAATTTGCATCATCAGACATTGTCTTTCTCTTATCTACACAGGAGTGAGGCAGAGACTTTGAGGGTTAATGAATCCTGATTAACTTTGTCTTCATTGATTTAGAAGGAAATGTCTAAAAATGGGATTTCTTTTTTTTTTTTTTCCCTTTCCCCCTCTATATGCAACTAGTACAATTGGGTAGAAAACAGTTGCCTGATCTTCTGATGAATATTTGTAAATCCTAAGTTCTGAATAAAACCCAAATAATGATCTTGTTATGTTCACAATGTTTTCCAGTGAAATAGTTTTGCTGTGTCCTGAGTAAACTCTTCCACACACCTGAATTTCTTTTATACTTTTTAACAAACTTCAAAACTTTGACTGCATCTTATCTAAATGGATTAGGCACAACTCTTTTTGGCCAGTAAATATCACTTGAATCAGGAACAGTGGTTATGAAATAAAATACTTATTTAATAAAAAGGGTGGGATAAAGGAGAGTGAAAGTTGTGTGGGAAGATTAAACCCAAGAGTATCATCTGTTCAGATCTGAGCTATCCCCATGTTGAAACTGAACGTCTTGACAGTCCACCTTGACAATATCTATCCTCCCATGAAGACTTTGACTGTACTTACAATGGTCCGAATCCAGTATAGATGCTTTGAATGCTTAAGAAAATGTATGGAGAAGGGACTGAACTAATGTTCACGGCAAGGGGTTGGAAGTAGCTGACTGATCTTTAAGCCAACCCAAACTATTCCATGACTCTATGATTCTTAATTTACCTCCATCAATGTCCCAAGGTGATTTTCCATTTGGAAGAAAAATGAACAAATAAAACCAAACTAGTACCAAATGAACAAATAAAACCAAAGTACTAAATATCTTCCTGCAATATAGCATCCTTTATCTATAGAAAATATGTCTCTTATCTGCAGAAAGGTTAGGTAGAAGTAGCTCTGTACAGTGTCAGCAACATGTATATTTAATTATTTAAGAGCAGAAATCTTGCTTTGGTTTTGAAACTAATCTTGCTAGTGCAGACCAGATGCAATCTTTTAACCCTTACTTGAATTACTTTGGCAAAGGTAAGCAAAAGGTAATCAGAGAAAAAGATAATGGTCATTAATTCAGTTAATATGCATCTGCATCAGGTGCTTGTGCTGCCTATCCCACAGTCGTTCATTAAAAAAATAAAAAGGTAGAGTCAAGACCTTGGCCAACCATTGCTAATTACCCAGTTTTCTATTATCCCTTTCCCCTTATGTTATCTGTCAGAGATGTGACATATGGGCTTTGCTGCTGGAAGGAACAGTTAGATCACAGGCTGTGGACCTGCAGATCCACACCTGCATTACCATGGCTTAACAAATTATCCCTGAGTGAGCCACAAGCACAGCTGTGGGGCATGCTCACAGCCCACCCTAAAAGTGATGTAATGCACTAAAATTTAAACTTCTCTGAAACAGTTTTAAGCTAAGTCCCATTACCTTGCAATTGGGACAGATTAGGAGCAAGTACATGTGCCGCTACTATCCAAAAAGACATCTCGTCCAAGGCACAGTAACATATCAAGTTCCCATAACTCCTTCATGTTCCAAAGCCATAAGTCTTGTCTCCTTTGTAATACAGCCATAACATTTCAATGAGTTGCTCTTGTATTGGATCCACAGTAATTTCTCTGGGGCAGGAATCACCATTTTAACTGCAGTGCTGAGCTCAATGTCACTGCATACTACACACTAATGAGCTAATTCAGATCATTGCAGTGTCTGTAAGTTAGAGGGGCGTTTTAGTCTGGATTTTCAGGAAAGAGCCTGCTGTAGTCACACTGCATGTCAACTTCTCCTTCCTTCAGTCTGCTTTCTAGGAGTCTCTGAAGAGATGGGCTTAACCAAGACAAATTTGGCACAGGCATAAAGGATCAACTTCATGTTTATCATATGATTCATGCAAATAATCAGCTATGTAATGGAGTACTGCCTCAAAAATACCCCTGCTGAGAGGAAGACTGTGTTTTTAGGTCAACCACATATTGGAAAGTAGAAAATGCATTTGGGAGAATAAGTTGAAAATTATCAGATAGGGAAAGACTTTGCATTTTATTACTTCTCAGTGGCTATATGGAATCTTATGCCTGAGATAGCACAAAAATAGGAGTAAAACTTCTGTAATAGTTAGACCTTTAACATGTCTTTCTCCAGTTTAGTTTGTTTAATACCTACCATGATGGCAGGCATCACATTGTTGCTTGGTGTGGTTTGCTGGCTATCACTGATCTAACTGAGATGTCTCAGTGGCATCAACACAGGGAGTGTGAAAGCCACACAGTATACTTTGAAAGTGACAGTTAAAAGAAACTGAAATTCCTGCATCACTTGGATCATAGTCTTGATGCATGAGTGAAACAGAATTTTCAGATTTTGTGGCAAAATTTTTGATACCAGAGATGATATAATCATGACCAATAGCCCTGCTTCATCATAGATGTGCCTGTGCCTGGCTGTTAAAACTGGATGAGCTGTTCCCTAGACAGAGTGCTACATTTTCTCTGACTTTGCAAGGCTCCATTTCCAATGTGCTGCCTGGTAATGAACTTGTCATTCACTGCAAATTCTGGAAACATCCCCCAGTAGAACAATCAGCCTCAAAAATTAGAGGGTACTCCATTAAACATGAGTAGGCAGTACAGATTTGGGATAGATTGTATCCTAAAACAAAATTGTATATGGAATGTTCTTAGAGGAACATTAATTTTTCCTTCAATAAAATATATACATATTTCCATCCCTGGAACATTTCAAGGCCAGGTTGGATGGGCCTCTGAGAAACCTGATCTAGTGGAAGGTGTCCCTATGCATGGCAGAGGGTATAGACCCAAATGATTCCATGATTCTATGATAAATGTATTAATTTCAAAGACTGATACATTGGAATTCTGTATCATATTTTTTATTTTGAATAATTGAAGCATTCTTATTTGTATTGCTTAATATTTTAATATTATGAACTAGAACTACAAGTGTTATTGCATGTGACCATTGAAGTGAGCATGATGACTATTAAAGATGTGAACAGTTGCTTGTTCCTTACTTCTTTGTTTGCATTATTTTCAGGTGCAGGGTTTAAATATGGTAGTTTGGAAGGGAAAAGTTTGGCTTTGAGGAGAACTTATCATACAGACAGGAGCATAAGGTCAGCTGGAAACTGCTGCTAGGTGCCTTCCAAATTCAAGTTACTTTATGTTGTATGTGTTAACCTCAAGAGGCAGTTGTGGAATAAAAGTGAAATCAGTAGCCTATAATAAGAAAAAAATGTTTAGTATACAGTACGTGTCTGAGCAATGAGAGGGGCCTTGAATGACCGTCAGGCATTGTCCATGTGAATGGATAGAAGGTAGAACCTCCAAATGCACACACAGGTGTATTAGCATAGATTTATTCCAAGTCTGCAGAGCAAAGGAAAAAACAATTTTCATATACTACTTGCTTGTAATTCCAAAATGTACCAAGTGCCCAATATACTAAAGGAGTGAAAAGAAACGGCTTTGTGTAATTGGTGATTTTGACACGTTGCTATTTAAAACTCATTTAAGCACTTTCCCAAATGCTGAGGAAGAATCCACCAGGCATCGTTAGAATGAACAAACCCTTGTACAGTCGATGGTGTCAAGTTCTGCCTGTCACATCTGGTTCCAGGCCTATGGTAGTGATTTTTAGATTGATTTAGAGAGGTCCCTTTTGTAATAAAGTGTTTCATTCTGTATTCATGGAGGGATGGCAGCTGCTGCTGGCTTTCACAGCATGAAGGATGAACCCTCGTATTTAGATGGTGATGTTAGCAGATGTGAGGTTTCTAGCATTCTTGAGATTTGCCGCAAATCTGAGTCCTGTCTATCAGAAAGTAGTTTTACTGCTCCTTTTCCTCTTCCTCCTCAATAGTCCTACAGTGACATGGTATGCAAAACGTCATCAAATGGGGCAAGCAAATCACCTTATACTGAATTTTCTCGATATAGCTTTGAAGATGATCTGTCTGCAGATCACTTTTTGTCAGTGGCCATTTGCATCTGCATCTTTCCTTGATGTTCATAATAAATTTATTGCCAGCTTACTAATGCAGGTAGCAAGAAGCCTATTAAGGAACCCTGCTTCAAGAAAGGAGAAATTGAGATAACTGGAGGCACATTTCTCTAAGGGTTCAGGGATATTTGAATTTCAGAGAGCACAGATCTTTTTGTCCCAAACACTGTAACAGCAAGAATATTAGATGCCCTTGAGGTCACCTTGGCCTGGTCAGAAGAGAATTTGAATAAAAGTCAACATACCTGCATAACCTCTCAGTTTTATTATGCCAAAAACCAATTCTGGCAGATGTCTGGAAACCATAGCCAAGCACTTTAATGAAGTTCTTAGGTAGAAAGTGAAGGGCTTTCAATATGTTTTATAGCTGTACACACTGATTTCCAAGAAAAATAAACTTTGTAAAACTTCTTCCCAAATATCACAGCATACAGAGATGACTCGTGGCTCAGCTGTGTATTACCTATTTCCCTGCCCTTTTAATTGCAGAACAAGACTGTGCAGGCACTGAGGGGAAAGAATGATCTTCATATTCTTCTTTACTCAGTTGTAGCTTCACTTCCCATGAGTTATGACTTGTTTTCTCACTCCTAGGACATTTCTCATATAAACCGATCATACAATAGTTTACCGGGGGGTGAAAAATTAACTTGTCTTCTTAATACATAAGCTAGGAAAATAGGCTAATATTTCATTTCCCAAAAAGAAACCAATGTAATCGGAACAGGCAAGTCATACTTCAGAGTTTAACCCAAGTGAAAAAATACCTCAACTAGACCAAGGAACTCGTGATAGAAGGCTAGGTTGTTTGCTGCACGCTCCTGAGTTGCCTCAATATTTATTTTTTTTTATCCTATTTTATTTTTTCCTTCCTTTTTTTCATTGTACTTTAAGAAGTTACTTGGAGGTACTGTAAACTGAAGCCTCTTTCCAAGCATGTACGTATGGAAAATGTAGTCATTTGGTGGTGAAACAGTCCCACAAGACACATAATTTCTGCAGTGGAGACAGGTGCTCCATATTCCTTTTATTTTTCCTTTCTGTAATGTCTTGCATCATTCACTGTGGGAGGGAGATATTCAATTGACCTGCTGTTGGTTTAGGATGACAAATTAATTTCATGTCAGCCTCCAAACAGCCAGTTAACAGAAATCACCTGGGACCACCTCAACCATACAGAAATGTAACTCTTGACAGACAGGTAAAAGTCTCTGAATCATGTTGCTGAGCCATCCAAGCCTCCTGGCTCTGTGCTCCACATTGTCAGGGAGTATGCCTGGTAATAGAACTCAGCCCTACCAAAACTTTAGATTAGCTTTCAAGTTGATATTTTCCCCAAAGGGAGAATTCAAGAATGAGGCTTTATTGTGAATGCATACAGCCTTGTCTCTTCCTATTTATTATACGCTCTCCCTGGCACGATTACACACAGCAAGAAAAGCCTTGCTGCTTCACACCTACGATTGCTGTGACAGAGGAGCACCATTCACTGGCACAAACCCATTAAGTTTTCATTAGACTCCCTTGCCCTCTTTTTCATCTTTCTTGTCTCTTGCCTTCCCCATTGTCTTTTATATTCTGACTTACTCCTACTTGGCAACGCTTCATTGCACTCAAGCTACTGCAAGTACCTCACTTCACCTTTGTCTTGGCAATCAGTTTGTTGTCCATTTCAAACCACTTTCACAGGCAATGACCACTGGAGGTTATGGTCTGTCATGTCAAACCCTAACTGCTGGACTAGCTTGAAAGGTAGCTGAACATAACAGTGAGCTGCAGTTGGAAGAAATTTGCATCTTTTTTTATGTGTGTAGAAAATACAGGTGAGAGTAGCATTATTACAAACAAAATTGTTGCTTTGAGGTTTTCTTTTTTAATATATGTGCAGGAATTCTTATTAAAAAAATTGTCAGAGGATCATGGAGTCGTTTGGATTGGAACAGATCTTCAAGGTCATCTAGTTCTAACCTTCCTGCAATAGGCAGGGACACCTTCCATTAAACTAGGTTTCTCAGAGTCCCATCCAACATACTTTTAAATACTTCTAGGGATGGGGCAACCAACAGTTTCTCTGTTCAACTTGTGGCACTGCCTCACCACCAAATAATTAGAAACCAATTTTTATACCAAAAAATAGTCTCTTCTTATTGTCATTTAATTATACCAATAATATGATTGTCTCCATTATGCAGTGTCCTGGGAGGTCTCAAAGGTACTTGCATGAATTTTGGCCACATTGTCCTGTATACACATAATAAAAGACATTGTAGCTGAAAAGGATGTGAAGCCCTATGTCCAATTCCCATTGTTNACTACCTGAAGGGAGGTTGCAGTCGGGTGGGTGTGAATCAATTCTCTCAGGCTGACGACACCAGAACAAGAGGACATGGCCTTATGCTGCACCAGGGGAGGTTTAGGCTGGATGTTAGGAAGAGGTTTTTCACAGAGAGAGTGAACTCTCATTGGAATAGTCTGCCGAGGGAAGTGGTAGAGTTGCCATCCCTGGAGGTGTTTAAGAAAAGACTGGATGAGGAACTCAGTGACATGGTCTAGACAATGGGAGGCTTGGGTGGGTGGAGTGTGGTGCCCGTGGCTTCAGGGTTGTGGGTTCGATCTCTGGGTGAGTGCTCGCTTGGGATTTGGACTAGATGATATTTGTGAGTCCCTTCCAAATCGGAATAAGCTGTGAACCTGTGTGAACCTGTTTATTGTAAGCTATCACAGATATTGAATGGAATGTGCAGTACACATTCATCTCCTGGGTAAAGCACTACCGCTGTTTATCAACACACAGCAATAATAAACTCTTACAGAGACACAAACAAGAGGAAAACCTCGTTCAACTCACACTGCAAGGGAAATGTAGGTCAGTGGAATATCATTACTGAAATTGGAATAAATCTGGGACACCAAAGCTAATACAATGATCCCTTGAATATTGTGACGGGACAAGTCTGGAAGCATGACGTGATAAGTGAAATCTGCAATGTAGCAATCCATATACCATGAGCCCCTGGAATTTACAGTGGGAAAGGTCCATGCAGGCCACACGAATAATGAATTCTGTTGAGATACCGAACCCACGAGTATTCAATTAAGCCCTGTCTATAGCCACGCCCCCACTACTCCTGAGCTCTCAAAGGTATTTCTGGGACTGCCAACCGCCCTATACTGCCTCAGGAGACACCAGGGTTGCTGCCGCTTCCCTCCAGCTGCCTCACACTCGCATAAACTTGTACTGGAATTGGTGGCAGGTGATTTTGGTTATGTAGTTGGGTTTTTTTTAAGATTTTTCAGTCAGTGAACCTGACTCCTTCTTCCAGGCCAGCGTCAGACACCGGGAATGGGGCAGCACTGCTGAGGCAGCATGGAGGGAGCGCGGGTGCTGTCCCATGGGGCAGAACTATTCCAGCCCTGTAAAACCACATGTATACATTAAATACATCCTGGCCAGGCTGGGCCATGCAGTGCACAGCTCCCTCCCCTCAATGCCCTCAGTGGCTCCTGGGTGGAGCCAATTTACATATTTGTGAGTTCATTATGTATTCATGAGCTGACTGGGTTCATAGTACTATCTGCAGAAGCACAACTTGTGGGAAAATAATCCACAATTAATTGAAACCATGAATATGCAGGGCATGACTATGCATGGGCTCACTGTATATGTAACTATGGTCATCCCACCACATCCTCAGCTCTGAGTAGCAGGAGCAGCAGCAGCAAACAGGAACATGCAAGAGCAAGCAGCAGCAAGCAGGAGCATGCAGCAGCAAGCAGCAGAAAACAGCTAGCAGCAGCTAGCAGGAGAAAACAGCTAGCTTCTGCTAGATGCTCCTAGCTGCTGCATGCTCCTGCAGTCTTCTGCTTGCTCCTGCATGCTCTTGCTTGCAGCACCTAGCAGGAGAAAACTTCTGTATGCTGCTGCTTGCTCTTGCATGCTCCTGCTTCCAGCAGCTAGCAACAGCAGAGGAGTGCTCTGCACAGCAACTTGTTTAATATACTGAGACAGTATTATAAAGCTCCCCGATCAATTTATAAATCTTGCAACACTGTTATAAGTGAGGCAGCTCTGGGTGGCCCCCAAGCCAACAGCACTACCAGCATCACCTGTTAGTGCTGCCCTCCCACCACCCTACGTGGGGCAAAAGAGGGGGAAAACCAGAAAATAGCTTCACAAGAAAAAAACCCTCAATGTACTGGAGCTGCGATAGGTGAACCACGAGGTAGCGAGGGATTAGTGACTCTTCCTGTACATGTGCTAACTGCATCACCGCATCATTAGTGGCCACAAGTTATGATACCAGTGTTTTCTGCCTCTGTATTGAGAAGTTGCTTTTCACCACTGGAAGGGCACAGTGCAATACTGGGTTCACAGGTTATTCTGAGCTGGAAGGGACCCACAGGATCTTACATCACTTGGTCCATATCCAATTTATTTACCAAATTAAAGCCTCCTTCAACCTTCTGGCTATCTTCCACCCATACACTGCCCAGACCTGAGTCTTCTTAGGTGTATGTTATCTAACAGGATCACAGCCCTGCTAGGAATGACCTATATTTGGCTTGTTCTCCAGCATTTAATTTTGAGCAGTAAAAGCTCATTTTCTTTTTTGCTGAAAGAACATATGGTTTCATTGTGAGGGAAAAGAATTGTTTGAGTGCTCTACTGAAGATGGATATTTTTAGGTACATGTAAGATCAAAGCTCTGATATCTCTTGGTGCAGTAATACGTGTACCAATATGTAACAGCAAAAGAATCTTTTTCCAGCTCTCCATTCAGAGCATTTTCATTACATTATAAAGCTGCCTTTGACATTTTTGTGCCATATACAGCTCTTTAATGCAACATTAGATAATGTGAAGTGTGCCAAGCCCATTTAAGCCCAGAATGTGTAGATATGGAATGAAACAAGTTTTATCAAGAGACAGAAAGCTTCAAAGTTTCCAGAGGCTGAGCTTAGGCAAACCTTATTAAAACATGATAACTGCTGAAATAGAGTTCAGACTTTTTCAAGCAGTTTTTGGTAAAACTTCTTTCTCAGAATTCTGAAATACTGGTTAATAGTATTTCACATATTAATTTGCTCTATCTGCTTCAAGCCCTGGCTTGAAGTCAGCAGAAATGCATCCAAGCTGTCAAGTTTACATCTAGGCTTTGCCAGAGTGTGAAGTTGTTTGTATCTAGAGTTCTGGAGCCAGCTGACATCTAGACACTTAGGAAAATTAATTCAAATTAATTGGAAGTGTGAACTTAGAGCATCGCAGTTCAAGTATCTTAAAACCCCATGTGGAAACTCTTATTCAGATGTAAAGTGTCCTCGGTTCTGAATATAATGTTCCTCCGACATGAGCTATATCTAAATTCACAACTAAGATCTAGTATCATCTTTTGAAGCAGAAACTGTTGACAAGGAAATTTCACAGGTGCACCAGATAAGTGATAAACAAACTACTTCAGATTTAGGACTGGTTTGGTTGTCATAAAGTCATAAAAACCATCTCAGTCTTTATCCAATCAAGGAGTTTTCAGCTTCTACAAGAGAGATAAAAGTCATGTTTTATGACTCATTAACGGTCATACTTTTAATCTGAAAACATCTGAAATAGCAGAGCCATGTTTTGTGTCTAATAAATCTGAAATCAATTATTTTTCAACAGAAAGTTTGGAGGTTTTGCACCTAAACTGCTAAAAGAAACAAAACTGTAATAAGAAGATAATACTGCCCTTCTTTCAGTACATTGTTATTTCTTTCATATCATAGTCTAGCAGATTGACTATTTTTATCATTCCTTTCGTAGACCTTTTTGTGTACTCTGATTTGAACATTTAGATTGTACATTTGCTGTTAACCATATACTTTTAGCCTGGAGTCTCACTGTTGTCCTTGGGTTGGAGTCCCAGAGATATTTTTATGGTGAAGATTTTCTTTCTAGTACAGCAACATTCAATGATTTTTTGTGTGTTTGAAAAGAAAGGAAAGCAGGAGCTTTCCACCTTTATTCTAATTTTTTTACCTTTTTCTCTTTTCCTGATTGCATATTTCTATGTCCCATTAAGAGTGTTCCTCCTGTCATCCACATAAATAAAAAATACATATATTGAATTTATGAGGAAAAAGGAAGCACCTTAGACCAGTAGGTCTTCTTGGAGTAGCAGATCTCTTAAGTGCATTCCTGGGACTGTCTGGCTGGGGAGAGACTGCAGTTTAACAACACATTTTAGGTTGTTAAATGTGTATCTTGTATCATGTGTATCTTGAACTCTTAAACATTATAGGTATTCACACCTTCTCCATGGCAGTCCATACTTTACAGAGTTCTATACCATACTTTCATATCAATGGCTTCTCTTCCAGAATTGTAAATATAGTGCTTAGGATCACAGTTTAGTCCTGGACCTGGCAGTGTTAGGTTAATAGTTGGACTCAACAATCTTGGAAATCTTTTCCAACCTTAATGATTCTATGATACAATTCTAGTTGATAACTAAAGTACACCACCTCTCTTCACAAGTAACTACTGTGAGAGCTGACTTCTGAGCAGCAAATGTAGCACCCATGTATATAAACAGGTCTAGAAGAGATCCTGGAACCTGCAGGCTGATAAACCTGACCACTGCCCCTGGTAAAATGCTGTACTAAAGAATAAAATCAGTGAGCATACAGATAAGCATCACCTGTTGGAAAAGAATTTGTAGCTTTTGTAGAGGGAAGTTCTGTTTTCCTACATGCTGTAGTTTTACCATGAGGTTGTAAGCACTTCAATAATAAGGATAAAGTGTTATAATACATTCAGATTTATAAAACAAAATAATAACTTTAGTAAGTCTTTATGTCAAATATTATTAAAGAAATTAAATTGCTATGGGAATGGGGAAAATCATTTCTGAAAGGTAAGAAAAGGGTAAGTAGAAAAGGATTATAAAATAAAAAACCAACGCAAAAAGTCGTTGCTTTTCAGTAAGCAGTCAGCACTGGTATACCCCAGGACTGGTGTAAGAATCAGTTTCATTTGATATTGTCATCAATGCCCTTGAGGAAGCAAAGAAAAGTGAAATCTTTATGATTACAAATTATATTAAGTTCTATCAGCTAGTCCAATGCTGTAGCTTTATAACCTAAAAAAAATTGAGTAAAAAGTATGAAAGTCCACAAGTTCCTATATAAGAAACATGAGTTTCTATGTAAAATAAAAACAAGTCAGTGAATGAATCTAGAGAAAATACTCTGAAGCACAAAAACACGATGCTGAACTCAGAAAAGGCAATTACAAGAAGGAGCTATTGGAATCACGATGAAGATTTTCCTGAAATAATAATTTGAAGAGGTAATGACACCCAAAGAAGTGAGTAACATTTTCCATGTTATCACGAAAAGGACAGAAGAGAATAAATAATGCATAAAGCAGGAAATAAATAATTTCCTGCTTTACATAACTGATGTGCACTCACGTTTTGATACTATGTGCATGTCTTTTGTCCCTGGGCCAAGAAAGGTACAGTCAGATCTCCTATACCACGGTCTTGTTTGTCTCCCATGAAGCCTGCCTTCTGCATTGATTGACAGCTCATTAATATGCACATTTGCCCCACAATTTCACACTGCCCCCTGGTGCTCTGGCACTGTTTCGGCACTGCTGTGCTGTGGATTGATGTTTGTGTCGGTGTTTCCCAGC
>WEKX01005957.1:293081-313136 GCA_013390025.1 Pitta sordida | reverse complement strand
TTGTTGTCTGAGTTTTTTGAAGTTTAGGGGGTTTTTGGCTGGTTTCTACTTTAATAGTATAAAAGAATTGTTTGAAGTCTAATGAGCTCTCCCTTTAAGGCAAAGAGTGAAATAATATTAAGACATCACTAAGCCATGTGAAGTAGTCTGCTGTCTTGTACTTTCTTAGATACTTGCTGATCACACAATACACACTCTCCTTTTCTCAGTTCCTTTCTTTGTGTCTATGCCAAATGCTGGCATGCAGACTGCCCAAAGGGAATAGTATATCATCTCCAGAAAGTTGTTAACATAAGGCTGTGCATGTACCATGCCATTATTATGACAGCTTGCTCTAAAACAGAAGAGACAACCAGAACAGAGATAAAGTGCACAGCTCTTGTTTCTACCACATCTCCTGTTCATTCGTTAATTTTAACCCTACTGTGCTCTAGGGTGCAGGTGACTGACAAAGCAACATGGTTAGGTCTCTGGAGTTGTTAACTTCACTTAAAATACATGTCACAGAAATGCTATGTGTGAAACAAGCATCTCACAGCTCTTCCCCTCCTCTGAACCATGGGATCATTTGGATATGAGTAGCAGAGATTTCCCGTATTGCAACAGAGTAAGCTACAGCCAGAATCCATTCACTTTATGTTGCGCGAATTGGCCAGTTGGGATCAAACTCAATTAGCAAACTTGCTTGAGTTATGTTATTTCTTCTTAATTTTTCTGCTTCATTATATTCACATCTCACAATTAGCCTAGAAATACTTAAAAACACAGTACTTTCATAAATATTTTAAATAAAATATTAATGAATTATTGTTTCCATTAGCTTTTTGAGTATTTTCCCCAGAGTGAACTCTGCAGCCTTGAAATATTCAAGAACTGCTCCTGCTCTCATCTCGCCACAACTATTTCTCTACTCCTTTCCCAGCACTACAGAAATTCCATTAGCCTCTGGTATTCCCTGCCTTCTTTCTTTAATAGGCCCCAAAGAGATCATTTTTCATTTCCTTTCTACCTCTTCCATAATTAAACTAGAGAATTCATGTCTTCCATTCTGTGATTTAATGAAATCGAGAAAGGAGAAAAATACTGGGCTTTTACCAATCAATAGTCATATTTACCTTCTACCACTTGTCATTGATAAAGTCTTCAAAATTGGGTTGATGCATAAATTTGAAAGAAAGCAAATACATTTCAGCAGAGTTGCTCACTGTTTAGCTCGGTTTGAGCTCCTCCATCCACATAGAATGGCAGCTCATTAATATGCAAATTTGCCCTGCACCCTCACACTGCCCCCCGGCACTCCAGCGCTGTTTCAGCACTGCCATGCTGTGTATCAGTGTTTGTGTCAGCGCTTCCTTGCGCCCACAGCCACCCCACACCAGGAAATTCCCTTTTCCGCTCAGCCGGGGACACTGTGTAGCTGAGTATGTCTCGGAGAGTCGCTCAAGAAAGTCTCAGACACCACATCTAACCTGAGAGTGTGTAAATCTTTTGTAACTGCACGCAACATCTTTGCTCTGAGTGGAGTGAGGCAGGCATGCTGGTGAGGGGACTCACTGTAGCCTTCTTATCCAGAGCAGGGAAGGACGGGGAGGGCTGGCATGACAGGGGGAGTCATTGTAGCCTTCTTGCTCAGAGCAGAGGGGATTAATTTGAATATTCATGACCGCCTAATTTGACTATTGATGTGTGCCAGGTTGCACAGGTGCAGTTGCAAAACAGGCTTCCTTAATTGCTGAAAAATCATGCTGCAAAGATGTGAAGCTGCTATCTGGGGGGTGTGAAGTGGAAGAGGGCTGACTGCATTTCTTAAGGAAATACTGTGTGCAAGAAAAGCCATTTACTTCTTGCCCTTGTTTAATTACTTTGCACCTCTTTTAATTACCTTGCACTTCTCAGAAGACAATTTGCACTGTAACAGAAATGGATTTGAAACACTGATATAGTCCTTTATGCCTTTCTATTTACAAAAAGTGTACTACTGTAACCTTGATACTAAGCTTACCAAAAAACAGCTTTGCACTCAGAACTGTTATGTTTTGTGGAAACCAATATTAAAAAATTAACAAAATTATTCCTTGGAGATTATAAAGATCCTGAGCCAGCTCATTTTTACAAAGTGTTTGCTGTCAAGAGGCACCAAAATGCAAATGGAAGCCAACTGAACTTAGTTATTTGTTTACTGAGGAAGACAACAGCTGGAGAAAAATTTATTCTTTTAATAATTAGCCAGTTGCAGTAGATAAGGGACAAACTGATACATGATATAGCACTATTAAGGAGACTTCCTTCAGGAAATTATATAGAGTTAGTAATTATCTTTCTTGAGGATCAAGGAATTTACTTCACCTTACCCAAGGATGCTGAATACATGAATAGCCAAAAATGTAACTCCTTGTCTGATTTTTTCCAAACCCTCAGGCAATACAGACTTCACAGGTTTTTGCCTCTATGTTCATAAACCATTCTGATATATCCTATCTTATGAAAAACTGGTGAAATTAAAGTTTGTGTTATCAAGCGAGTATTGGTAACTTTTAACACATTGTGCAGCTCAATTATTCACCAACCACTGGCACATACAAGGAACAAGAAAAAAAAAACAACTTTCTTCATTAAAATTTCTGCATACCAAATGCTTAATCCAAGATCTGCTGCAGCAAATAAAAAGCTTCCCAAAACCATCACTGACTTTTCCAATCAAACTCTGTCTTGCAGAACAACTTGAACTCCTCTCATGAACAGCTCAGTAGATTTTTAATGGTCAGTGAGTTCAAGTGAAATTAGTTCTAGAAGATGTTATTTTCAACCTTTAGCTAAAGTGACAAGTTTTCTTGGTACGCAATTAGAAAACACCAGAACTCAAGGCACAAAGACCTGTACAATATACAGAAATTACAGGACAAACATTCTAAAGAATCTAGTTGTTTCTAAACCCTATATAACAATATTCTTTGCTTTGATTTCTTTGAGAACAGTGATTCGCCACATCTGGACAAATTAGAGAAAGAGGACCAGCTCTAGATTGAATCTGTCCTTTATCCTCAAGTTTAAGGCCACCACATTTCTTGAAGTTTATTATTTCTGTGTGGTTATACGAGAGAAATAGACCTAATACAAACACTGCAATGCATTAGGGAAAGTTGTTGCTAAGAAAATCTGGGTGTTCCTTTAATTAGTGTTTCCTCAGTGCTCCATCTCTCCATCAGACCAAGTGTCCTGTTCCAAAACTCCCACAGAATTCAGATAGAAATCACAGTGCGGAAAAGAGCAGCAGAAATTGCTATTTCAAAGCTTGAAAGAGCACCCAGGAAGTCTCTCATCTTTGTCAGTGAAAAATACTAGCCCAATCTCTTGTCTTCTAAGGCACAATTACAGTTTTCCTTGCCGTTACTGCTGTTGGCCCTTCAGAGCCAACACCTTTGGCAGTACTTTGGCTTCAGGTGAAGCTACAGCCTGACCTGTCTGACAAGCGCTAGAGAGACAACCTGAGCAGCCTAGCTACCTCGCCAGCACTGCACTTAGAGCATTTCTGTCTTTATAGAAAAGAAGTCAAAGAAATAACATGCAATTCTGCCAGTTTGGGAAACAGTTGCTTAATTCATACTAATTAAAATCCAATATTATACAGAAATAGCTGTTGTTAATAGTTCGTTGCTAAACAACTATCTCTACAATTTTATTTGCAGTCTGTCATAGAGCACATACACAGGCTTTATGACATTTATGGTTACACTAACTACAGCAATGTTTTTTAAAGGCTTATATGCTTCATGATACAGTATTACTATTTTCTTCATTTTATCACTACCAGTCTTATTAAACATGTCTTACAAAAAGCAGTTCAACCTTTTGCTGCTGCTAAGCTGGTGTCCTAATCTTAAAAAGTCATATCGTTTTACCTAAAGCTAGCCGCTTAATGTGAAGTTTACATCAAACAACTTCCCACACAGTGTGGAATTCTTACAAGCTAAATCCATATTCTTTCTGTGATAATTTCCTTTGAGTAAATAGATACGGTGCAGTAGCAACACTGACAAAAATTTCTAAATAAACCAAGGCAATATTTTAGAAACTTCATTTTGAACATACCATGAAAGAATTTGCACCAAAATTCTACTTTGTATGAAACAAACTCCCATTCCATAAATGCTACTGGTATCAAACACATTATCAGGAAGTTTGAGAACACTGAATCCTCATTTCTCTGCACATCAAGAACTATTTTGAAAATAATTAAAATATAAATGGAACTATGGGTATTTCTTAAGCTGAAAAGAAGAAAAATACACAGAATAATCCATAGAAATAATAATAATAAGTATTCCCCATAAAATACCAGTGTGCCTAGTTGTTGTCAAATAATTTATGACCACCAAAGGAGAGATTGTAATTTTAACACCAACCCTGTTTCACAGAAAAGCCGAGAAAAAGTATTTCTATTCAACAAAATAGAAAATATTGAGAGGTACCAAATCAAGTTTAACAAGACAGTAGGTACCAGATTTCCTGAAATTTACTATTTAACATTTTCATTTTGCAGATGCGTGAATAAACTGTTTTAATACTTACAAAAACACAGAACCAACTTCAAAGAAAAACAAGGATCAAGAAATTTGTCCTTTTAAGTTTGGGAAACTCTTAAGTCTTCAAATTTTAGAAAACTAATTAAAAGATAATAATTCTTGCTAAATACTAAATTACAGGATGTGAAATTTGTGAAATATGAAGGAAACCAAATTTTAAAATATTTGTTCAGCTCCAACAGAATTATTCATTGCGAGTCGTTTTTGTGACTTTAGTCCCATCTCTTATCACAAATTCTCCAGGAAATGGCCATCATTTTATTCAAGCATTCATTACCTGCAAGCATTTGCTGAGTACCTTGTGTCAACAATTTTGAGTCCTTGGGATGCTTGTAAAATTTCCACCCCAGCACCATACTATTCTGTTGTATTTCTGGATTGTTTGGCCAATTTAATTATATAACAAACGTTTCTAGATGACTAAAATGGTTTAAACAAGGAAAAAAAAACAACTATGAACACTGGATAGCAAATAATGAAGTACCAGAGCAAATTCTTGGACAAAAAGAATTTAAGCAAAGATTTAAGGCATAAGAGTGGAATAATGATACGTATATTTAAATTTAATCACTGCCTCAACATGAGTAATTTGGTATTTTATGTCTGTCCACTTTCTCTCTGATTTAGAATATCTGAAATCCAAATACATTGTTGCATTCAAACAGTATATTGGTGAGGCCCTTCCAAATACTTCAGAGAGGCAGGACATGAGAAACATACTGAAAGTCAGGCAGTAACTAGACTGTTACTTGAAAGAAACCAGTAGCACAAATTTAACAGAACTTCTATTGACAGTGCCTTTCCAAATGAAATCGGTGTCACAAATTACTACTTAGAGAACCCAAATAATTTTGAATTAATATCTTATTGGAAATCAATAAGACATCAACACAGGGTCATCATTAAAACAATTCCTGTGTAACAGAGCCAAAAATTAAAAGGATCTGTTAGGGCAGAAGTACTGACACAATTATCTCAGCCACAATGCTGTGAAAGATGTTGGTGGGTTATAAGAAGAAAGATGAAAAAGTAGGATTTCCTTCTATCTACCAAAGCTGAGAAGGTATTTACATCATTTAAAAAATTCTGTTGACATTTGAGTCAAATAATAGCAATTAAGAGAACTGTCAAACTAGAGTGATATAAAGGACATGGGGAAGTTAGAAGAAAATTAACGTGACCATTGTAGAAACTGCAGAAAATAAAGCCACAAAACAGTCACTACCAGCTTCACCATTATTATGAACAGATTTATAGAGAATATTGAAACAGGTAACTGATCCAAACAGATATGAAGCATTTCACATGCCCCATCTCACCATACACCTGGGTAATGCAATTCCTCCAGTAGTCCATCAATTTCTTTCAAATATCAGCAACCTTTGCTCTGCTGTTCATTGTTGTTGTTACTGGATTTAGTCATAGACACATTGAGCCTAAAACTTTTCATACCTGGCACCCAAGAAGAGCCAAGTTTCACACAAAAATGTGCTCTGTGCATGTGTTATAAACTTTCCTCCACTTATTGACCTGCTTTTTAAAAGCTTACTGCTAAAAAATGAAACAGAAGCAATAATGTACAACTTAAGTGACTTGTCACACTCCATGAAAATTCAAAATGAGCAGCTCCCAAACAACCTAATCATGCAAATGTATTGGCTGAGCTGCCTGGCAAGTGCCTCTAAATTACAAACAGATCCCTAGAAATCAATAGCTATTTTCAAACAAACAAAAACATTTAAACTAAATTGCTATTATAACTATTCTGAGCAGATCAACTATTTCTAATAGTAAGAATACAAATCAACAGTAGATGCAAGTCCTATACAAAAAATAATTAAACCAATAAGACCAACTTACACCAAATTTGGTTCTAGAGCAAAAAGTGCATTGTCTCCTTAGTTGTCATCTATTTTGCTGCAAGATAAGTTATTTTCCTATTTTTGTTACTGTAATGCACTTGAAGCGATAGAAGCCAACTCCAGCTAGTCTATATTTTCTGCTGTCATGGGTGAACCAACTGGTACAACCCTACACAGGTGTCTGAGTAGGACAGAGCAGGACTGGATGTGGTGACCAAAGGATATGGCAATCTCAATAATTAATTAATCCTCTAGTGACTAAATTTTACCATCCATATAACTTATTATTTATAATAACAGGCTTCATCTGTTGAGAGAAAATAAATTACAATCTGCTTTCTTAGAGTAAATAGATTGGATGATCTACTGAAAGCAAAAAGAAGTGGAGACTGATTATGTTGCATGCTCCTACTACATGTGATAGATAAAACTCCCCTCGGACTCCAGGGTTCTGAAGCTCTGGATAAGTCAAGTTTCTCATTTCTATGCTTTAGTCTAAATTATCTGTAGAACAAACATTTCCCTCCACACCCTTAAACTCATTAGTGGAGCAAGAAGGAATAATTACTATTCTCTAAGAGGAAGTTGATAGTTTGGAAGTGGTTAGAGCAACTTTCCAAACACAGTGACATAACTGCTTCTCAGCATTTACATGCCCTGACAGGATACAGCAGAACTGTAGCAGAATCATCCAAAGAGAATTTATTTTCCCCCCAACAGATCATGACCTGCATCATATAGTACCTTCTTTTATGACTCCCATACTGGCACAGTGTTTGAATATGGGTATGAAATACATTCGTACACCTAAAAGACTGTCAATAGCTCCACCACTCCTGGAAACACTCTTTGTCAGGCAGGACAGTAAGAGGTTCATCACTCTGCTCCTCAGAGTTACTAGTCGAGATATTATGTGCCAATCACATTTACCATAAGCATCACTAAGACTGCTCTAGCTCAGGCTGATGACACAATGGAGAGCCCAAGAATGAAATCGGCTATTTTATTTCCTTTATAGCTTTTTTATAATTGTAAACTCAAATTTAACTTTCTAATCATCTTCTGTAGTATAGAGAGTACCACTTTCAGAGACGTAGATTACTCAAAAAAACCCGTAATACAGAAAAGAAAAAAGGGGGAAATGTCATTGTAAATTCTTTCCCATCTCAGCCGCTTCTGTTTGATACTGGCATATTACATGAAACAAAACTGGCTGCTGAAGTCAGAGAATATAGAACTTGTAAAGTATATCACACTCTTTATAAATATGTTGAAGAAACCATGGTGATGTCCTTAATACACTGCAAAGGAATACACGAGAGAATTAGAACCTGGAAAGCCTTGGGCTGGAAGGGACCTTAAAGATCTTCTAGTTCTAAATATATCTAGCTTTAATACCCATAAAGGATGTTTTCAAACAATCTACACAGACAAGCATAGCAGTTTTCTTTTATGTTTTCTCTGTAGTTTAACTTCAGAATGCCTGACTTTGAGATCACTGCCAAACACATCTGGCTTCCACAGATCTTTCAATCAAATCAAATTTACATTACAAAGAAGCCTTTGTGATACATTTTAGGGAACTGAATAGATTCACTTCAAAAATAAATGTAATTGAATATTAATAAATCAAGCCAAACAAATCATTTTGTTTTATAGTTAGAAATGTGGAGCTCTTCTAGAGTTCTCATCCAAGTAGGGATTGATTTTCATAACCAAGGACTACACTAAACAGAAGGATGTAGGTCCCAGTCTCTGAAGAAATAAAAGGCAAAGCAAAAGAGGGATCCCAGTAAAAGAATTATCTGGCTGCAGCTCAGGTACAATGGGGACAAACACTGGGCATGTAATAAATCACAGTTAGTCTAGCTGTTGGCCAACATAGTTGAAAACCTCAATCCAAGGTTTTCAGGGAGAGGTGCCTAATTTAGAAATTAAATTTGTTAACCTGGGCTACAGGCTCATAACTGCTATTTCATTTGAGTTATCACCAAATGCCATGCTATCATGTAACATAATTCAAGAGAAATCCAAGAGGGAAAAAATATATTTACTGATCTCAGGGCTCCGTTAGTCTGGAAGTGGAACTGTAAGTACATATGAGGATTTACACCTGCTCTGCACAAATGCAAGTATCTGCTCACCTCTACAATCCCAACTAATTTATATGTAAATCTGAAAAAACACACAGAGCTACATACACATAAAAAGTGTTTCCTTTGGAAGGACTCCAAAATACTAAGAATTTTTATCATTAGTCATCCCTAGGAATGTCAGTTGTTAAAGTTCATAGAATTAGTTATGAATAAGAAACTTCTTTATTCAAATAAAAGGGAATAAAGGCACATGTAACCACCCATATCGATGATTTAGTATTTCTGCATGCACTCAAGAGCCTGAGTTTAAAATACGTAGCTACAGACCACCAGAATATTTAAACAATTGCTTAACACCTTGTATGTGAGTAAAGCTGTGAACTTAAAGGTGCTATTCATAGAATTAATACAAAGCAGGGCTGGAAGGCTATGATATTACAGCATTTTCTCTGTGCAGATTTTCTCCTTTATTATTTTTACTATATTGTCTAAGCAATGCCATCATGAGGCATCTCATCACCAATGAGTCAAAATCTCAGCACTGTTAATGGGAATACTACAGATATTCACTACTATCTTAATATTCAAAAATCAATATGCTAAAAAAAATTACTGTTAGGCTTCTACCACTACTATCAAAAAGAAAAATTTCCTGTATTCTTGTTAACTTAGAAATGTAAATTTGTTGCCTGAGCAGTGCCATGAAAATTGGGAAAATCCAGTGTTTCTAAGCAGTACTTCAGGTAACTTTACTTCTCAGTTTGCTGTAGAATGTATCTTTGTGCTCATAAAGTCTCACAGCAAAATAAACAGCAGCCATAGAAGTGCCCCAGAACTTCAGAGACAGAGTGAGTATCATGCATATTGGCTTACTGCTTCGTCCTCATTTTTTCTTCCTATTTTTCCCCTCATGATACAGAATATATACAAACTTCACCAGGTTACTGCAGTCACAAAAGAATGTACAAAAATGTATCCATCTCATGAGAGCAGAGTTGGCTGTGCAGTCTCTGGGGACCAGAAAAATCAACACAGCAGGAAACACCATAGATTCTGTAAAATAGCCAGGTTATGCTCTCCTCAACCATTTTTTGTTAGTTAAGTGTTACTCAAAATATTTTAAAAGACCCATCAACATGGGTAGTGTGTGCACTGGTGCAATTCCAAGCAAATACCATGCCATATAATTTAGCACATACATTTGAACTACAGGGCATTTTCCTGCCACCATTCTAATTCATGGATCTCATCCCACAGAAAGAGATACACTGTGTTGGTTAAGATCTGAAAACATACTTGGGAATGTCTACTAGAATGTGGCAGTGGGGAGAAGGGGAGAACATTCCCACCAAAGCATCAAAGAGATTATGGATTAGCTCTCTAGAAACAGCTCCTACTCTCCTGCTCTCTTTCAGAAAAGCGAGAGTAGGAGAAAAGTTCAGAAAAGTAGAGCTTTATAGGTGTTTCCCATCTTCTTCCACCCAGCACCCCAGATGGAAACGACAAACTGTCAGGAGTAATAGTCAAACCCTCCTGCGGAAAGCCTCGACCTGTTCCCACCGGCAAAGCACATCTAAGGTAAGAGCCATTAGGAAAAAAACCAAAGATGTGAACAGAATGCTGGACTGTAGGTTGTTGAGTTAATAGAGATTACAACTGGATTGTAACACATGCATGAGGTTGTTTGTCTTTTGTGAATGTGAAGGAATATTTGTCTCTTTTTTCCACCTGTGTTTAATTAACAATCTAAATCTTAGGAAAACTAGAAAGTCACAAGCAATCTCATCAAGGGCATATGCTGTACTTATAACTTATGACAGCTGACTTCAGGGAAATTTGTTACTACAAGAAAGGAAAAGCTGCTGAGAAACACGAAAGAACAAGATTTTACAACTGGAACCATTAGGGATAAACACTGTGAATAGTTAAAAACCTCCCAAGACATTCCATAATGTATAACAAGTCCATAGAAAGGAAAACAGACAACATCTATGCTATGTGATGCTGGTTTTGGAGGCTACAGAGAGGGATTTACAATCCTAAATGTATTAAGCAGTAGTTTTAATCTAATTGTACACACACATCACACGTGGTAGGGCTTCACATACTGAACATACAATGGAGTTAAACCTTTGTTTCCAGCTAGTACTTGAAAAATTAAGACTGTCATTCAGTTAATACTTATTTAAAGTTACAAAACTATTGCCAGCAACAGCAATTTATCAGAACACTTGCCAAGCTATTTGGCTGGTTGTTTTGGCATGAGGCTCCTGCAGCCTGAGTCATTCACATCAGTCACAATGAAGACTCTCATTCACAAAATGTTGCTCAATTGAACGAAGGGAGTGTTTTGCTTTATTTTTCAGACTGCATCTCTGTGTTATTTCTGTGACATTTAGATTGGTTGGTTATTAGTGTCAGATCACAAATCACATGTCTATGAATAGAGTGGTGCAGCAAAAAATTTTCAGAGCATACCTAATACTTATCATTTTCATTTGACTCTGAAAACCATGGCCTGCTAATTTCAACAGCATTATAGAAATGGAGCATACCTCTACTTAGGATCATAATGTGTCTTTGTATCATTCAGAAAAGCAGCGGCTCTGAATCTGAGACTCTGAAAACTATGAACTCCACATTCCTAAGTCACCCAGAAATAGAACTATTTCTGTGAGCCTCGATTTGTGTCAAATTCTGGCTCAGCAAAACTTTCTGCTTTTTTATCAGCACAGATTTTTAGGACTTTTTAAGGCCTTCAAAAAAATCTTACTTGGCCCACAGTCCTGATTAAATCATCCTTTAGTGTACGAATAGACAGACTTCACTAACAGAACAGGTCTATCATATATGAAGCAAAGTGATAAAGCTAAGACATGAAGAACAATTAAGCCATCATCTACACTTCATTCCCTTCTCCATTACAACTTCCTTGTATATTTGCAGTCATCTCAAGTTCATACATTCACACAGTTTTTGGTGGCTTTCCCTTACATGTAGATACTTGCTTCACTGAAGCTTGGTTCCATATCCACTGAGATGATGATAGTAACTTCTTTAATAAGTCTTTAATAAAACACCAAAGGTTTAAAATTTTTACAAGCACAATTTTGGCCTTTCCCCATTATGTAACATTTTTAAGGAACACATAACACGAAGGGGTACTACTTTAAGTCCATGTCCTCAGGGCTAATAGAGTTTTCATATTGGAATTCATTGTAAATTCACTGTAAATTTATGCACCCTGGAACACGAAGACTCCCACAGTTTGGCTCATCTCTCAAAGGTTAAATATTGTACACTGGCTCTACAGTCTGATCTCCTTCGAGGTAACAGCACTTCTTACCATGTGAATCCAAACTCTTTTACCTGTCTCGAGCCACAGTGGCAGCAAAAAGCCAGTGTGGGCCAATACTTCATTTTCATCATTCTACAGCTTCACCAAATACATGAAGACTGTGGAGGCATATCTTCCAAGACAACAGAAGGAATTAATTACCTAATTACTACTCAAAGTCTTTGAGCTGAGAAAGATTATGATTAGCCTATTTTCACTAGCCATTTCCCAGATAGATTTCATCCTTTGGCATACACTTATCTCAAGTATTTGAAACTCAGAAACAAGTTTATCCACGCAATTTGTGCTATTCTGGCTACTGTCTTATGAAATTGTAGTGACCATAACCTGAAACCTGTTGTACATCAAGGATTTGGATGTTCATCTCACAGTTAACCTTGGTGGACACAATTATCCTGTGCTTTGCCACACACACAGCTTGGCTACCAGGCCTGTGCTCTACTGTCCCTTGGTGGCAGGATGAACTCAGTCAGCTAACTGTAGTAGCGAGAGCCTGTAGGCAGCTCCCATTCAGCACCAGCAATGACACCACCTGCATGGCCACACATTTATTCAAAACCACAGCAATAACTTGGTCTGAACACCATTTTTGTTTTGACAGTGAAAATAATTGATTTTCCAAATGACTGAAATAAACAATTATTTCAATCACCTCAAGGGAAACTAACAAAACTTAGAATTTTTTATTTTTACCATCAATATGAAGTATCTTTTCAGCTAATAATAACATAGGAGTTTTCTCTAAGTATGAAAGCAGAGCATTTTTCATGTGCGGCTCACTGGTTAGGTGATCTTGGTGAGGTGAGTTCACTTGGCTAGGTGAGCCTCGAGAGCATTTCTCCAATCCACTTCTTTGGAAAAGTGTTTTCAGATTTTCTATTTTAGATAAAAGGAAAAGAGCCCAGCTATCCCAGAGCCTGCAGAAGCCCTTTCCTCTCCTCCACACTCAGCACGCAACATCAAGCCAGTTTCTGTTCTGCATTTGGTAATGGCTAACAAAGCAGCATTGGCTTTTCAATAACCTTTCTGCCAATGAATGCAATTTTAAATGCAGAATTTGATATGAGCTGTCTGGAGGAAATATTAGTCACACAGCACCACTACAAATTTATTCTGTATGTATTTCCCACAAAAAATGATAAAGCCTTCTTGAAGCTTTGAATTTGATTCTAGTGTAATATTAAACTGTTTAAGATGGCACTGCATAATTCAAAAGTAAAAGTGAATGTGCTGTTGAAAGAAAATTGT
This sequence comes from Pitta sordida, assembly GCA_013390025.1. NCBI lineage: Eukaryota > Metazoa > Chordata > Aves > Passeriformes > Pittidae > Pitta > Pitta sordida. The sequence continues at coordinate 299,989 of WEKX01005957.1, read as the reverse complement.
ATAATAGGAGCTTAATATATGAGAAGTCAGCATTATCTGGATCTTTCTAATCATAATTTCAGTTGTTAAAGCACCAGGGACTCCATCAGTCTAGACACTATATTCTGATTCAATTACATTATGCATTAAAATGTGGTGGTTTACAGCATCCATTAGACTTGTTATTACCCTTGTGCCATACTCAATTGACCAAAGGAAGAAAGCTTTCTCCTAAGGGAAGTAAAAACAAAAAAAGCATATTCAGTGAAACACATTAATAAGTGCCCCCTGAGAGAAGTTTCAGTTCATTTCTGTCAGAGATGAGTATTCCTACAAAATGCAAAGTAAACATCATGCCTCATTGCCCATCTATATTGTTCAGGCCCCACAGATATATAGGTGTAACATTGATTAATGGAAATAAATTACAACATTCTGTGACTCAGAATAAGTGACTCTAAAGCTTAGCAGGACTAGTAACAAAATCTTGGATAAAACATATTGGCAGAAACTAATCCAAGCCTCATTCAAGTCTGAGTATTATTATCCAGCATCTCATTTTTCACTTTATCTTGAACCTCAAAGCCACAAAAATATGATCCTGCCATTCTAGGCACTGCAACTGATGACAACAGCCATGAGAACATGTTTAACTCAGGTCAAACTGCAGAGTTATTATTTGGTATTATTACTGAATGTAAGACACCAGTTTGCAGCTCACCAATTTAGCTGTCAATTTAACTCTGCTCTGCAATACAATGCTTTTCCTTTTTCAAACAGTAAAAAACCCAGACAAATAAACAAACAAGAAATTACAAGAAAAAACTAATTTGTCTCCAGAATCTGTATAGAATTTTTCAGGCATCTGCAATATTAATCTGCCAGCAATTTCTGTGTTTAAGCCACTCTGTTTAGTATTTGTGACTCTTCATATATTTATTGCTAAATTAATACATTTATCAAATAATTCTAATTCATTATTTTAGTTTTCAGACATAATCAACAAGGAAGACCAGGCAACTTCCCCAATCTTCTAAGAATTTGACATGTAAAATAATTCCCATTTAAAGATGAAACAAAATGTTAGTAACAAACCAAAGCGTGTGTTTTAAGGATCAACAAATATTTCAAGTCCTTTCAAAAACTTGAAAATTTTATTAATGGTTAGGGGAAATAATTCAGTTTGTTACAGAAAAATGTTTTAGTTAAATTGAACCAAGAAATTAAAAATTAAATTCACAACTAAAAATAATTTTCAGCAACATAACACCTTGTTGTGCACTTTTCTTGTTGGGTAATGAGATGTTTTCAGAAAAAAACTTCTTACTGTTCTATGAATGTACATGCCAGTGGCATAATGCCTTTTATTCTTTAGTGGCAGTTCAGTTCCTTCACACTGCTACACTTCAGAATAAACTTCCTATGAAAGTTATTCCTGTTCATGAAATATGCACCATATTATTGAGGAGATAAATATGATCCAGATCCAATGGCTTGTCAGTCAAATTCAGCCAATGCTTACTATGTCTCTTACTGCTCCTCTCTCCTCTCGTCTGTTCCACTGGCACACCCCACCCATTTCACAGTATTAAAGCCTACTCACTTCTGGCCATCTGTTTCCTGCTTTAGTGAATCCCTTCCAGACTTGTTTTACAGCACACGAGCTCTCTTTTCCAGTTTGCTCAGAAGAGAAAGTGTCTGACTAATAAATGCTGCCTGTTTGACAATACTGAACACTGTTTACAAACTGTAGCTCCCTTTAATCAACACACTTGTCCCCCATTCCAAGGCATGATCACGATTCATTTCAACTCTGCAACAAAATTCTTACTGATATAGATTGCACTAAGGGTAAGTGGAGGTCCCACACCAAGCAAGCTCCACTCAAAGAGGGGGCCTCTGCCCATGATTGATCCCCACCACAAGCAACATAGTTCCATGCAAGTTATTGGAGCAACTGGTATGATCCTCACACTGAAAAAGGGCATCAGTGAACAATTCCTCTGCATTGGTACATCAGCTGAATCCCAAATAAATGCATCTTGCTCTCTGCAGCTTATACCAAGGCATATACCCAACATGCCATATAAAGAGGGATCAAAGCAACCATTCTCTTCTAATGTCACTGACATTATGCTGATTGACATTAAGCATTTGACTTCTTACCTATGTAGGTCTATATGAAATTTGATAAGGCACTCTTTTTGTCTGATGATAGAAAATACTTGAAGTTCAAGTATGGACTTTGTGGGAGAATTTGTTTTCTGGTTTTGGGGAGGTTACCATTTTTTATATGAGGTTGGGGTTTTTGAGGGCAGTACAACTTTTTAAAAAAAGCACTTTGTCCATAACATCCTTAAGTATTTCATAGTAGCACTAGTCACCAAAGGTTTGAGATTTTTAAACAAATCATGGTTTGCCACCAGACTTTTCCTTTCCCCAAGACATTGTGTGACATCCAACATACATGCCAACTCATGTCATTAGATTATTGACAGACTCAAAGTGCAGATTCAAATTAGAGGCAAGATGAAACAGGAAAGGGACAAACAAGCCAAGCATCTATTTCACCCCTTCAGAATATAAAATAACATTACACAAGCCTGAAGATGGCACAGAGTCATTTGCTTAAGAAAACAGTAATGAAGCATCCAGAAGAAAGGACAAGGAATTCAGTAAGGGATGTGAGCTCACTGTAAGTGACCAAGCGTGCCAGCTGAGCAAGACAAACACCCAGCTCGGTAGCTCTTGCAGGCTTCGCCCCCCCACCCCAACACTATGTGGTTTATCAGTTTTTACACACTGTGGCCTGTGTCATGCAAGATGGAGTGAGGAAAAAAACTAAATCACAGGATTCCCTGTTGGCTTTGGAATCTATAATTCCCACAGGGATATGGCATCCTATGGTAAGAAATCAAATGCAATGAGCTCTTACTCCTCATTGCTCATTATACTAATGGCACGTGTCAAAGTTGCAATAGCAATCCTTGCTCTGCAGAGCTGAATCCATGAGTGTGCAACAGGTCATTGACACAATTACAAGTGCTCTTGCTCAGGTCGTGTCAGACATCAAGTCATCCTCAGAAATAGAGCATGTCCTTGTAAACCAAAGTCAATTTCAAAATTAAAGTTCTTTTCGGATAGAAACAAAAGGAGCTGAAGTCCACACTGACTGCAGTACCAGATACATTTTTGGACATACAGGCTTGTCCCATGCAAAGTGACTGAGATACGACAGGAACATTAGAAAAAAGTGCATAAACTTACAGTTACCTGTAACATTTACTTTTTTATATAAATGAAGTTCTAGTTGTTTTCATATTATTTCATGATGGGGACTGTGGCTATAAGTCTTCTATTTATTGCCGAACACCACAGTTTTACCATGACACCTCATAAGAACTTGTTCTCCAGTAACTGACCCTTTTTGTAGCAATGTCCAGCTGTGTGAATGGATGAAGATTATTCCATGATGGATAATAGTTCTTTCAAACTCATCTAGGATTCATACAAATATACAAAGACATGGGATAAGAGCCAAGTCCTGAATTTCTTAGCTGGAAAACAATCTTAGGGCCGAAGTGCAAAACACTTGCACAGGAAGCACATGAACTGTATTAACAGTGAAAACATGATTGATGAGGGCAAAAAAGGAAAAACCACACCTCTGAGACAAGAGGGAAGTAAGCAGAGCTTTTTTCTATTATATTTTAAAATGTCATAGAACTTGTGATTTCTATTTCTCTCTGTAGAATTGTCTGTATTAAACTTCCTTGGTGAGTTACGTCAATAGTCTTCCAAGACCAGTTCAAGACATTAAAATGCACAAGCCTGCATTGCTCTCAATTCCAGCAGTATATTGATATAAAATCCAGGCCTCAAAATTTGGTGATAAGGAACTCTTATCTAATTTGAATTATACCACTTCATTGTTTCATTGTACAGCGTTCCACACTGATTTAACTGTTCTGATGCAGAGGGAGTTTATCTACCTATGAACATTTAGCAGAGACCCAAGAGTCTATGGCCCAGTTAAAAAAGGTACATGTTTATGACCTTTGAAACCCATTTTTCTAATTTATTCAAATGCTCACTCAATTGTTTTCCAAAACAATTGCATCTTTGCATCACCGTTAACAAGAATTCAGCTCCAAATGAACAAAACCTAGACAACAGTAGGAACCTCACAGTAAAACATTGGCTAGCAAATGATTTTCAGTGGAAAAGGAAGATTTTTTTAAATGATATATTAATGTTGGCATAAATTCCAAAGAAACCTATTGTGTCTGTCAAGAGAGATGTATTCTGTAATTGCAAAGTGCTGCAGGAGATAAAGAATCTTATTAGTCTGAGTCAATTGTAGATTTTACCCTGTCTTGAAGTTTTGGTTCATGCAGAAACATGGCGGTATCATGCTGATGTTAGACATACTTCTCCAAGGCTTCTTTCTGATCAATCACAATTTTAAAAACCCACAGAATCAGATTTACTGGAAGTGACGTCCAGAATCAGAGATAAAATTGCTAAAATCAAATTTGTTCTTTTACCTCACTTTTCATAAGGTATAATATAAAAAGGTAGCTGACACAGCAAAATCATCCACATCACCTTCAATAAACTCCATAGATGCACATTCTCAGCTATTACTCTTCTTCTTTTAAATCTCACTTTCTAAGCACACAATCATATTAATATATAAAAATAATAAATTTTATTGCCTTGCCACTACAATTTTAGGTGATAATTTATTGTTGCAGTTTCAAAACACATACCAACGATATTGTGATAACTAGAAGACACCTGTAGCAAGGAGCTACTACAGCATTTTGTCTGTGTGTGTGTCTTCTGGTGAATCATTTATTTTTAGCATGAACTCTCAGTGACCCAAGAACACAGGACTAGCACAACAAAACATCGGTTAACCACAGCCTGAGTAAAATCTAAGAAAAACAGATGTTATAACAGCCCAAAAAGAAAGGGAGACAATCACAACAGGGGTTTTGAAATAGCAAGCGCAGAATGACTGAGACCACAGAACTACAGAAACAAATCACGGAAGATTGATTTACAGTCACTGTAATGTGTGCAGGTGTGGGAGCCGGGTAAAACTGGCTTCAGAAGCACCAAAGGACAAATATCCACCATATGTAATGCCTAACACAACAGATCGTCAATTCATCACTTACTAATCAAGTAAGAAAAGCAAGTGAGCAGACTGTGTTAGCAATCACATAAAAATCACGTGAAGACTGCAAATTCATGGAGGAGGAAACTATCATCACATTTCCCTCAGCAGAGGGCTCAGTCTGCTGACAACTAATTGTAAAACCACCTTCTCTTTCTTTCAGGGAAAATCAGCTCTCAAAACTTCAATCAAACCAAATGCCGAAAATGGGGAGATGACAAAGTCTGTACACATTTATTCATTTATATTGCCATTACAAGTAAGCTGTAGTAACTAGGTGAGTTGGATATTGTTAACATTGTGATTGGACTAATAATAAAGTTTTGATTAGATGGTTAACACAGTACTTATGTTAAATTCTCACTTTAAGACGCTTCTTCAGTCTGCACAAAATGGAGAGGGTATTTAGCCTGGTACCCTGTCTTTGAAGGCTGGCTGTTAAATCAGGATGTGACTTTGTCACACTACCATGGTTATATTCTTATCAGAACTTAACTTTTTTCAGACTGATCTTACTCAGCAGTGAAGCAACTGAGGCATTCAACTTCAGCAAAAGTTGCATGCCATTCTTCATTTCTGCAGATAAGAAAATTTCTACTTTTAGGGATGACAAAGGAGCTTCTCTTCACCCCAATCCTTGTTANACATTTTCCCTGATCATTTTCTGTCAAGCTAAAACAACCTTGTGATCAACAAGGAGATTAACACACATTTTCAACTCTAGAACACTTAAAGGATAGGAAAGCTATTTTTGCACTTTGTTCTATGAACATAATCGAAAAACACCATGTTTCAATTAAGTACTCCAATTAAATGCTCTGCTGTCTCAGAATGAACAAATACGAAATTAGCTTTATGACTCGCACTATTTCTGATGCTAGACAACACTTGGTCAAATTTGATTCGTCCTGGAACATCTCAGCTGAGCTGTTGCAACAGATCTTCAAAGAACGATTTAAAAACAAAGCCTCTGATACTTTCACTTCTCACTACTGTAATTTAACCAAAGAATGATATAGCATCTGCACTTTTACAGAGCATTTTGAACAGAACTTATCTCCAGTAGGCTCACACTAAAACAAAACCACAAGGAAAAAATGACTCAGAGCAGGGGAAGGAAGGTGAATTTTGTAGGTGTGGATGGGAGGGAATCATTCTTCTCCTTTTTGTTATAATTTTTAATTGTACTGTCCACAAAAAAATCCCACCTCCAGTTTGCATCTTTTTTATTTAATTCACAATATATAATAGAAAGAGATTAGGTTTTTAAAAAACAGCCATAAGCATTCTGTGCCACTTTCTATGCTGGTTCTGCTGCACAATGCGCTGAATATATGCACCAGTAGTTGAGGAATACAAGCTCTTTTGTGCCTTATCACTTAATTGGCAATTATAGTCCTATAATTAACTACAGCAAAAAAGCCTCTGGCAAAAAACAGTTGGGTAATTCAAACGAGATATAAAATTACTCCTAAAACCAGACAACAGCAGCTTATCTGCCAATACATTAACAAGCCCCACTAGAGAGTTACTACCATCAATTCCTGTGCCCACTCAAGCCTCTAGCCATCAAGGAGCCACATCAATTCAGAAGCGACAGGAAGTAGTTTCAAAGCAGCCTTCCATCTCATACTAACTGGGACTGATTATCAGCCTTTCCTCAAAAAGAAGGCGGCTAAAAATCCTGACTCACCTTGTTGGTGTAAACAGCCTAAAATAGGTATTCTCCTAGTTGACAATCACT
>WEKX01005957.1:274622-292813 GCA_013390025.1 Pitta sordida | reverse complement strand
ACAAATATCCACCATATGTAATGCCTAACACAACAGATCGTCAATTCATCACTTACTAATCAAGTAAGAAAAGCAAGTGAGCAGACTGTGTTAGCAATCACATAAAAATCACGTGAAGACTGCAAATTCATGGAGGAGGAAACTATCATCACATTTCCCTCAGCAGAGGGCTCAGTCTGCTGACAACTAATTGTAAAACCACCTTCTCTTTCTTTCAGGGAAAATCAGCTCTCAAAACTTCAATCAAACCAAATGCCGAAAATGGGGAGATGACAAAGTCTGTACACATTTATTCATTTATATTGCCATTACAAGTAAGCTGTAGTAACTAGGTGAGTTGGATATTGTTAACATTGTGATTGGACTAATAATAAAGTTTTGATTAGATGGTTAACACAGTACTTATGTTAAATTCTCACTTTAAGACGCTTCTTCAGTCTGCACAAAATGGAGAGGGTATTTAGCCTGGTACCCTGTCTTTGAAGGCTGGCTGTTAAATCAGGATGTGACTTTGTCACACTACCATGGTTATATTCTTATCAGAACTTAACTTTTTTCAGACTGATCTTACTCAGCAGTGAAGCAACTGAGGCATTCAACTTCAGCAAAAGTGAACAAATACGAAATTAGCTTTTTGACTCGCACTATTTCTGATGCTAGACAACACTTGGTCAAATTTGATTCGTCCTGGAACATCTCAGCTGAGCTGTTGCAACAGATCTTCAAAGAACGATTTAAAAACAAAGCCTCTGATACTTTCACTTCTCACTACTGTAATTTAACCAAAGAATGATATAGCATCTGCACTTTTACAGAGCATTTTGAACAGAACTTATCTCCAGTAGGCTCACACTAAAACAAAACCACAAGGAAAAAATGACTCAGAGCAGGGGAAGGAAGGTGAATTTTGTAGGTGTGGATGGGAGGGAATCATTCTTCTCCTTTTTGTTATAATTTTTAATTGTACTGTCCACAAAAAAATCCCACCTCCAGTTTGCATCTTTTTTATTTAATTCACAATATATAATAGAAAGAGATTAGGTTTTTAAAAAACAGCCATAAGCATTCTGTGCCACTTTCTATGCTGGTTCTGCTGCACAATGCGCTGAATATATGCACCAGTAGTTGAGGAATACAAGCTCTTTTGTGCCTTATCACTTAANTGACAATCACTTATAGAAGTAATGGTGCAATAAATGAGCCAATGAAAGTGTCACTTACAATAAGATGTCAGCAAGCCAAAAAAGCCAAGCCTGACTGGCATCAATCCTGCTGCACTTGCCTGTATTCTTCACATCACACTGCACTGTTAATTATAGCAACAGATGCATTTGCAATCAACCTATTCTTTTTACAGGAGTTGTAAATGGGTCAAAAGAGTGAGTAACAAAAAATAAAATCGACTTCCTTCTCTGGTATCCAGCATGTCTTCACCTTATCTCCTCACCATCTAAACTCACCACTAAACAACTACTACATCCAGATGAGTTACAGTGGCTCTTCCATGCACTAGCGGTTTCTTCAGGCATCATGACAGCACAACCACCCTGTTAGACCCCCCCGAAAGTATTTAACATGAGATTGCTTAAGTAATTAAATTATTTCTTAGGTGTTCATTTCACATTTGTAATTGTATGTACAGAGCAGTGAATTCAGCAGGGCCTCTTAGAGACTCCAACTACTGCACCTAACTCCAGAAAGACACCAAGCTAATTCCCACCTTCTGTAAAGACAAATTTAGTCAACAACAGAACTCCTTCTCTGAAGACCAGTTTGTGTTATTTGTGGCCTCAAGGGTTTCTCTTCCGAATTTTTTAAATTAAGGACTCAAACTCAAAGGAGTATAGACCTGCTCAGGCAACAAGTCTAGCTCTCCCCAGCGGTATCAACTGGGAGCCCATAACCTCACATTTTGATATATTTGCTTGATGTATAAGGAATTTTTCACAAGAATATACAGGCTTGCAGCACCACAACTGCTCTTCGGCTTCCTCCTTGAGCACAGTGTCTAAAATTACTCCTGTAATTTTTCTTCACTTACAAACAGCCTCTTGGTTTCTCAAATACAATATTCTTTGTTGGGGGGTGTGTTTTGGTGTGGTTTTTTTAATCCATAACAATTGGTGATAAAGCCTGCCATCTCCATGACAACACCCAAAATTTGAATCCCATTAAAAAATTCAAACCCAGATTACCTAGGTGTGTTTTAAGTTCACATAAATGACCCTTACTCTCAGTGTAACACAGCCCAAATTCTGTTCTGTTGGATCAGCACCAGCATCACCTTACACTCATTTCACCAGTACCAGAATCCCACAGCTGTAATATAGGAGCTGGGCTCTTCATTGTCCTTTTTACTGTATTTCAGTTCATGAATTTTACTGTATTTCAATTCTGCTTCACCATGATGACCTTAGCAGCATAAGTCATCTCTTGCAATTCAGTTTTGTCTTTACATTCTCAATGGCTGCTCTATTCAGACTGAAACTGCTTTGGTTTTTGTGGTATGTGAAGATATAAAGTGCACCTTTCAATCCATCAGTCAGGAAGGTTGTGTTATTGATGGCAGGAGAGGTCACTAAGGCAGCCACCTGTCTGGCAACAGAAAAAGCAGCATCTGGAGTTAACTGAGTCAAGGTACTGTTATTTGCTCATCCTGTAATATAAAACCGGATTATATCAGCTCACAGTGGCAACAAATTCATTTTGGGTGCTTTTGAATATTCCACAAAGTAATGTTATGTTCCTCAAAACTGGGTAATTCAGTAGGTTTGTCTGAGAATTTAGATAATTACCATTTAAGCCAGCTGGCCCAAGGGTTAGACCACAAGAAGCACCAAGAAGCAAAATAACACAAAGGTCTCAAACTGATGCCCTCCATTTGCCACCTCTGGAAATGATCCTCAGCTAGAGTCAAGCAACATCTAAACAGCAAGCACAACTGAAAGAAGACAGGTTTACACTGGCAAAGACCCAGGGGAATAGGGATCACTAAAAGTGATCTTTTTCTAGGTGAGGAACTACACATGGAACTACAAAAGCATATTCTAACCCACAGAGATAACAACCAAAGCTAATATTACTACCCCCTTCATCTGATGAAGTTCTGCACTGTGCTCATACAGTTCTGTCACACCTTACCAACCTTTCAAAGAGTCTCCAGCTCTGGTTGAAGGCGTGGTTTCCGGAACATCATTTTTCTCCCAACAGCACCATTGTGCAGCAGTCCTTCCTTCACCATCTGACATACGGCAAAAGCTAATCATGCCTTATCAACCATTTCCCTCCCACTGACATTTAATGGGAGAAAAGGAGGCACATTCCTTCACCTTTTAGGCCTCACCTTTAACTCTTAAAGCTAAGCCATGATTCTTCCAGGACAGGTAGGATTCAATCACACTTGAACTCTAGCCAAGAACAGGTGTTGGATCCTTCCTATGGCATGAGCTAGCAAGCACATTCACACTGACATACTGATGAGACTTTCAGGAAAAGTCCAGGCAGAAGAGACAGAAATTCCACCTCCTTTTTCTGAAGGACAGATTAATCCAAATGCAATTACACAAGACAGACCTCTGAGCTCTCTACATCTGCAAGGCATTTTGTCTCACCTTGCAGCCTCTCTCAATTTAAGGAGCTCATTTGGATCCTTAAAAATCAGTGACCTTGCAGAACACCTCAAACACAAAAATCCCCTCGACTTCCATGGAAAACCACATGCCATAGGCAGAAACAGAGAATGAACCTCAAAACTCACAGATGTCATTCTTTCTCAGTAGCACCCAAGACCAAGACTTTTATATTTAGGGTGGTAAGTAAATGAATAACAAAGGCAGTAAACCTGGCTTTTCAGGTTCCATTTTTACTTATTTCAGAAAGTATTCACTTCTTTCCTACAGAGCAATGTTCCTTTACCAAGGAACAACAGGACACATTTAGGTCTTGATTTAACCACCAGTATCTTGTAATTAAACAAAGGCTCAATGTTTACCTCAGAGCAAAAAGGGATTGACTAGACTATAACTTTTTTCTTCTAGTGCTTTCTATAGTGCACATCCATAGAAAAGGAAGTTCTGCTCCCATTCTGTCCAGTAACATTTTCCTTTATGTATTTTCACCACCTGAGTAGTTCCCAAAATGGAGTGTAATGACTAGCACCTCAGCAGCAACCTGCAAGAGGCACTGAAACAAATCAAGTGCAGCAGTGCTCACTGGTTGACAGCCATAATAAATTAAATTGTCTATCCCACTTCAATTCATTATGCCTTCCATGAAAAAAGGCCTTGATGTAAAATGAGCTATTCAAAACACATTCTGCATTTCTATTAATCTAACAGAGTGAATTATTTTCTATGTAGTAAAGCTAACAACCCTTGCCTGCACAGCACTGCATCACAGCATAAAGCTACAGAGCCCACCCAGCGAGAAAATACAAAGAGGCAATGTAGGGATCAGGCAGATGTCACCCTCGAGGGCTGATTTAGAAGGTACCAGTCTGTGAAAAATGTGTTTCATTTGTTTAGATGTCTTCATGTACCTGCCGCATCAGTGTCATTTAGTTCCTAAATGAATCCAGTACCTTTTCAGTGTCAGCCATGGAAATTATTCTTCACTTTCGCAACGTTCAAATTTCAGGCTGTTGCTCACTGCCACCTGCTGGAGTTCAGGGAATCCTAAAGCGTGGAGAAACAAACCGTGGACATGGCAGTCGGGGTATTTTATTTACCAGAGCCATCAGAACCACAGAATATCCTGAGTTGGAAGGGACCCACAAGGATCATCGAGTCCAACTCTTAAACAGCACCACTGCTTCCCTGGCAGGAATTGAACCCTCAGTCTCACACGAGAGGCAGGAACGCTCACCGCTGTACTAAAGTGCATTTCCAACATAGTCTTGCTACTGTTCCTGAAGTAGAGCAAGTATTTTCAAAAGCATCTTTTACCACTATCATGTGAGTGCTTTTATGTCTCTTGCCCCAGCAAGAGACATAACCTGCAGAGAGAGACATTACCTGCAGAAGCTGAGTGAAGACAACAGAAGCCAGAACATGATAACTTTACTTATCCTCTAGTTGCAGGCAGGTGTTCATAAAAATAAAGAGAAGCAAAAATTAAAAAAGGAAGTTTATTACAAGCTCTACTTGCTGAGATAAGCAACAAAATTAACTCTACTTTTAATACAGCTGTGTATTCAGGCAAACTGAAGACAGTTGCTCTTTATTATTGTGTCTGTTTATGTCCAGTGTACAGAGTGGAAGATGTAGCCCCTGAGCTTAGACTGATCTACAGAAGTCAAACGTTTAATTAATGTAGCAACTGCAAAGAGTTGCTGGAAATGTAATGAACAACACTTGAAACAAGACAGCACTTACCTGGTATCATAGCAACACAAGAATCTCACAAATAGGAAGTAAATTAGACCAAGAAAAGACTGGCATCTTAGAAGCAGTACAGCTGCCTCAGTGTGGCATTCTGCCAGGTTGTTTAACCCTCTTGCCAATTCTGGTGTCCAAAAAAGCCACTGATAGCAGACCTCAACCGTCATGAAACTCCAAATACTTACACCTTATCACAGCCTTCATGGGAGATTTGAGGAACTATTTTGGCCTCTCTGTATTTTCCCTTGCTTAACAGAGTGTTATTTGGAAGTACAAATTAAGGTTTGAGCATATTATCAAAACATGCTTATTATGCATCATAGGAGATGATTTCAGAATCAAATTACAAATAGATACTGAGCACTGTAAAGATATTGCAGCAATGAAGGGAAACCTTTTGCATTACCTGCTTAGACATGTGTGATTCAGCACATGGATGTTTTCAACATTGTGGATGCTCACAATGATGCACGTGCCAAAAATTCATCCAAAGTCTTACCAGCTTATAAGGAAGGTTTAGGCCTCAGTCTTTCAGAGGTTTGGATTGTGTGTGTATTGATTTGATTGACTTTACAGACACATCACTGCCACGGTGCAGCTGAGACAGTGAAAGGGCCTGTCTGGCAGCACAGCAAAGCCTTGGCCACAGTCTTGCATGTCAGATCAGTTTGATGTACAGCTGTTTTAGCACAGAGCCCAGGAACACACTGGGCCTTTGGAGTCTGGCCCCAAAACATTTACTTCCAGAGCTGTCTGTGAGTTTATGCATATGAAACTGTTGGAGGTCTTGCCTTATACAGTAATCCCTCACTAGTTCGTGGCTCACCATTCACAGGTTCAATACATCAGGAGGGGTGGTTTCCCACATCTTTACCATCTTCACTGCATTTACAGCTACTTCACTGATTTCACCTATCACAGCATCTTTCTGGAACTGCCCCCCCACAGTATTCGAGGGATTACTGTACTTTTCCCTTTCTTAACTTTTTATTCTTCTTTTGCTATTTTACTACACAGTATAAGATATCTGTCTTCTCCACAAGCTGTCAAAGCTTACAGCAGCATGGGTACAAAACTTGACTTTCTCCCATAGCTGTTTGTTTTGTTCCCTCAAACATCCTGACCAGAATTCACCACTGAAGAGCACTCAAACACAAGGGAGCTCAGGAGTTTCTACTAATCCTTCAACAGCACTTAACTGAAGTCTTCTCTTACTGCCATCTGTGAGGGAAGCAGCATTTGCCCTTATAGAAACTGAGATACCATGAGGTGAAGTATTTTGCTCCTGTTACAGAGCAGGGGAGCAACACAACAGCTTTCTATACACCACTCATTTCCACTGCAGCACACTGTTTCCAGCAACAACAATACTTCTTTAGAAAAACATAAATCTTGTAGAAGTGTCAAGGATCCATGACCAAACATCCATTGCACTGGATGTTGGTGCACAGACCCGAACCCTATGCCTGCTTCCAGTAGATTCCCACAACAGTTCTCAGAGAGAGAGAATTATCTGCTATTCCACTGCAAGGTAGATGAGAAGTTACACAGTCTGTTTTTATTCCAGCCTGTAGTAAAAGGAGATACTGTGGTTTCATGGATTTCCAAAACTACAACCTTATGACCTTAAAAGTATTTCTAGAACATAATATGACCAAAGTGGAAATAGAAAGTCAAACCTCTCTACTGCCTGTCCCTCCAAATTGTCAGCACACAAGCACAGAAAAGTGATCACCACAACAGAAATGAGACATGATAAATAATGAATACAAAACTTAATAAATATATTTAAGTTAACTGCATATTGCTGCAACAGTGCCGAGATCAATGAAGATCAGTCCTGTGGTGCCCAGAATTGTACAAGCATAAAATAAAGTGACAGCTAAAGGCCTGACAAGCTCAGGGGCTAAATAAAAAGCTCACAAGGTTAAAGAGATTCTTTCCATAGACTTCAGCTGAGCTATAGGGCATGTGTGAGGAGGCAGCCACAACAGTCTCCCTGAGCACACACTCCAGTAGCTTCCTGTGCTTCTGCACTTAAAGATGGGAGTGGAACAGAGCTAAACAGGCATTTTAAACCCCATTTTTAAAGGATTTAGAAACCTGAAGAAACAAAAGTACCTGGAACCAAGTCTGTAAAAAGTACTTACATACAAAACTTCACCAAAAGAAATAAACCAGTCCTATAGAAGCTCCAATAACCAAATACCTTTTAAAGCTGACATCTCAGTCCAAAAGAATAAAAAGAATTTTTAAAAAACAGCAGACATGCACAAAAGCCTCAGAGTACAGTAGTTGAAAAAGCTGTCAGCATTGTAAAATAAAAGCTCACGTTTAGCTGTTTTGTTCTCATACTAACTCACTTCTTTTTTGAAACACTGAAAACAAACACCTACATCACACTATACATCTTCCCACAGAAATGCAGAAGATCCTATGCCAAGGGTAGCAACATTTTCTGACAGCATGGAGCCCTGTAATAGATCTTTCATCCTAGTGGATGTCTTAAAAGCATAAAAAAATGACATTTCTCTTCAATATTTTCAGAGAAAGCAGAAATTCTTGATGCCCTAATAAACTAAAGCGTTACACAGGCACTGAAGAATACCTTCACTAGTGGGACTCCAAATTATAGAGGTGAAGTTGCTAAGTCAATTTTTGTTGAATAAACTTTGAACACTGATTTTTTTTTCCCTGTTCAATAAGTAACATTACTTGCAGAAGATTGGGAAAGTGCCCCTCAAAATAAGTACAGCTTATACAGAATTTATACCATTTTTAAATGCAAATCAGGCATTCTGTGGGTCACAAATGTAATCCAGCATTTCCAGGATCTTTTCTGCCAAATAGAAACTTCAGGAAAAAACTGTGTTATACGTTCAATTTAAAGAACATCAAACAAAGATCAAATGAGTGATAGTTCCTGTGAGAAAACAACTCTTCCAGAATAGCAGATGAGATTCACAGTTATCATTTGCATGTATCACATGACTATTAGAAATGCATATGTATAGAAAGTTAATCAGAACTGGAAGAAGTTTAAATCTATGAAGCTTCACAGCTTCTTTCACATTATACCCTTCTCCTCCCACCCTTGGAACAACAACCCACTTCTTCAAGTAAGAGCGGTGCTGTGGAACTAAAGGAAAAAACGGCTCCCAGTTGAGATTCTCACTTTCATTCTCCCACTTTCTTTGCTTATTTATTTCGCACATCAGAAGCCCAGCTCTCTGAAGACCCTGTTCACTGCTCTCTCCAACAATACCTCAGAACCAAAAATCCCTAGTAGGCTGAAGCTTTTTTTCCTGCCACGTCCCAAGCCAGGTTTTCCAACAGCTTGCTGTCCCAATAATTCCTCCACAGAATCCCTAGCTGCAACAGAGCAACTGAGTGTGTTATAGGTACCCACTGGAATATAAATATCATGTACCACTGTAAACACATTAAAAAATGCCCCCACTCAAAATAAAGGGGGCAAGAACAGGTACTGAAACCCTTAGAAAGTCCATAAAGGTATAATACGATTTATCTCATGGTTTATAGGCACAGGGCTGCTACAGACCCTGACATGCTCAGTAAGTTTTGACTATTATAAAATAAAAACTACAAGCCCCTCAGTAATCACAACATTGTAGCAATATACTTCAGCTGTTACTCTCACTGAAAATAATTTACTGTCATGTCATACATCCAACTGTGTGCAGAACTGCAAATACATTTAAAGCCCTGGGACAGAGTTCATTGGGAATTCAGTTTTGTAAGTGCCAATATAAATGCACATAGGTAAAGAAAGAATACAGAAACCTCTCTCACACAGGATAAAACTGCGTGTAAATGAGTACTTAAAGAGATTTACCAGCTTTCATTTCTTTCTTATGGTCATTAGACTTGTAAAAAGGAGTCACTCAGCTCTCTACTCCTTGGTGCCTGTGAGCATTTGCAATCTGGCCAAAAAGAATAGATTGTGTAGTGACTGTTAGCATATGTTTAATAGACATCACCAAGAGCTTAAGATTGAGGAAACCTTAAAGTTTAGAATCAGTAATGAAAGTGCAGAAACACAGAATTAAACCTATTGCTTTGTTTCTACTACAAAGTCTGACTTCTACCTGCAGGTCAGATTTAATAGTCCTAATCCTGCAACCTCTGATTACATCAGTAATCCTTTTTCTTTTAAAGTGTTCCCTTGGACTTTGTGCTCAAGTCTTTATTCAGAGAAAACTTTCATTGAACTGACCTGAATACATGGATCATCTCACAGGAGGAGATAAATCTTTAGTATTAGAATTGGAACATACGGGTAAATATATGTAAAAATACCTGAAAACATGTCCTTAGACCTCCTTTACTTTACATACAATAGTCTGCATGCCCTGAATAAAATATATTTGGGGTTCCTTATACCTGCCTATATTAAACCTGAGCTTCCAGGCTCCTGTTGAAGACACAGCTAATTTTAGTTTTCAATAAACAAAGGAAAAAAAGGAAGGAAACAACATTATGCATATTTCACAGACAATAAACTGAGGCTTGGAATAATTAGGACTCCTCAAGCATACCGTAGAGTTTACCACTAACACCAGATTGGATTCAAAGCCTCTCTCTCTAAGGCTCAAATAAATCTGTTGTTTCCTTTGTCTGCCTTCATTTAATAAATATTTATTAATTCATAATTATATGGGCAAAAAAGCTACTGTTAAGTGAGAGGGTAACCCTAATACTGTCAAATTAAAATACTGCAGTGCTAAGAATTTTGCATCTCTATACCCACAGAACTGTAAAATGTATTTCTGCTCCTGTCAGAGTATGATGACTAGCACAATGGCCTCTGTAGATCAAGAGTCCATTTAGTCCTATCTCCTCTACAACAGCAGCCAACAACAAAAACACATTAAAATAGAGTAAGTGTATAGTGATACTTTGCCTCTCCCTCAACTCCCCAGAACCCATGGTTCTGGGACCTTAGTGCTGAATATCTTGCAGTGCTTTAACTGTGTTGAGCAGTGACACTGATCATTCTACACGGAAAGACAAAACTGTAAACTCCTTGCGAGTTTAAAAAGACAAAGCCAACTGCAAAACAGTGCAGAGTATTTCCTCTTTCACCTCAAATGCTTGCTTTTTATGTACTTATTTTTTATATGTTAGTACAAAAACCCAAAGCTAAGAGAGCCTCTTAACACTGAAAGGTTTTGTCACCAAGTTGTGTACCTGTTTAGGGAAGTGCATGTTTATATGCTATTAAAGATGTTACAAATACTTAGTATAAAGAATACACAACTTTCTGGCTATAAATATAAATGAAAATACATATTGCAAATAAATACTCTAATAATTCAGTAAGAATGTAAGATATGGCCACTGATTAGAGGGAAACTGATGCTCAAATTCAGCAAGGAATAGAAAGGAGATCTAATGGCAAGAGAAAGGAAGAAGTGTGACAAGACAGAGAAGAGGATGAAACCTGTGAGAATAAGTCACAACATTTCAGCATAAAAAAGCAACATGCAATAACAAGTAATTCACCGTATCTTTTGGCCATGATAGCAGAATAACTAAACATGATGTGATATTCTTTAGTCTCATTACCTATTGAATAGATTATTGTATATTAATTCAGAAACACGAACTTTGCGTGACAGACCATAATAAGATATGACTCCACAGTTCAGAAAGATAAACCCTAAACAGCTGCAAGTAAGAATTGCAAATTACTTGATCATTAGAAGCATGCTTCAATCTTATCTAAATGACTGCTAGAATTGAGACAGTGGTGGTTAATCTTGTAGGTCATTCCATAAAGCTCTACCTCAAACCACCAAAGAGATCTGACAAAATACAATGTTAAACCTCTATTTGAATTATGCCTTGAATTGCTAATAACATTTTTGCAGCTTAAGTAACACAATAAATTAGGATTCTCCAAAATGACCCTTTACACTCTTCTGGGTCTTCCTAAAGGGCCATTTGCCATGATACCCATCTAAAACCTGAACACCACACAGTGAGCTCTGATCCTGCTGATGTGACCGCACTCATCTCATTGTTCTGTTTTCTCACATCTGCCATACCCACCTGCTGCCTGTTTGTACATAGATTATAAACTCTTTGGGACAGGAATCCTCTCTTTGTTCTGTATTTGTACAACATCTGCCACCTAGTAACTGACTACAGACTGAATTACTTCTCACTGATTTAAAAAAATAGACATTGTCCAAAGAGTAGTGAGGTTTGTTTCATACTTTTTTCTGTCATGGTCAGATACTTCCTACAAAATATTTTTTAAGTAGATACATTAATAATTTCATTTTCCCAGCCACCATGAAGCAGTTGAAGAGGCCATTGTTTCAAATACTAAGACTCCTCAAATTACTATAATTATTTTGCACTGCAACTCTTGAGATTCAAAGAGCTTGTAAAAAAATAGCATGAACTGGAGTACTACTTTAACATGAAAATAGTTCCTGCAGTAAAATGAGATTAATATTGGCTGGAGTTTCAAAATTCATCATGCCTCATAAATTACAAAACCAAAAATATTTATCTCTCTGCTTGGCACTTCCAAAAATAAATCCCATTTCAAGTATGCGATAATGGACATTCAGGAGTCAGATCACACAAACTGCTTTTGAACCTCAGTCTTTGACACTAACTTCTTATAAAATTACTTATATTTACAGGGAGCATAGTATGTAATTGTCAGTGTATTATACTCCATCCTATTCAAGAACATGCCATCCAGAGGAGTGGGTCAAATCTGACCTTTGGATTTGAGCATAGCAATTGCAAGCAAATTATGCCTGTTTCTGTAACAGTCCTTCATACATGCTCACAGATCCTCTACAGCTGTTCCAATTTGTAATTTTCCTTTGATATTAGATTTTCCAGAAAGTCCCTAGTAGGATGATGAGATTATTGCTCACTGGTATATTACATTACAGGTACCCTTAAGGTCTTTGTCTTCTAAATAGGAAAGGTTCACTTACGTACTAAGGTGGCGACACATGAAGACTATGTGCATATACAAGTCAAAGAACTTATTTCTAGAGAAGTTCCTCTAATATATTGTTTGACCTTAAAAAATACCCTGCCAGAGTGGAGGTAGGGCCTGCTTGGGCTGATGTTGGATGACTAGAAAAGCAGGACACTGTGACCATAAAACAAATTATGAATCATGGTGACTTTCTTTGTTTTGATTATTGCCACATATTTCATGTGAAACATACTCAGGTCCACGTTTCAGTCATATAAACTGAAAAATTTTACTTAGATCCTCTGACCACTGAGAGCGGAGCATCAGTGTAAGATTTTACACTGTATCTTCTCAATTTACTGATTATCTGCCTAAGCTGAGACAATGAAAAAAACCAAAAGAATTTACTAAAGAAACCTTACACCACCTTCAACATGCCTGTCTTGGCAGTCATACCCAAGGAGGTCATCATACTACAGAAAATCATCCCAAGGAAACCATCAGCAATACAGTTGGGTCTCCTATACCATGGTACCGTGGAGTCTAGTTCATCTCCCACGAAGCCCTCCATCCACATCGAGTGGCACTTCATTAATATGCAAATTTGCCCCCCTGTGCTCTGGCACTGTTTCAGCACTGCCCTGCTGTGTGTCAGTGTTTGTGACAGTGCTTCCCATTGCCTTTTTATCTTAAAGTTGCATAAGGATATCTTTGAAGATGCTTATTCCTTGAGAAAGCATCAAATGGACTATGCTTCCATGGAAAGTTCCTAAGCAATCACACTTTGATCAAAGACAGGAATAGAGCCTTCCTATATTCCCCAAATTGTATCTTAACCTGACTCACATTAAGGTGTATCTATATTTGTGAAAAATAAAAGTCACTCATCAGCTCGGTAAGTGTCTTTATAGCAAAGAGCAAAGCTGAAGTGATTTAATAGTCCCGACCTGGCGTGTGGGAGACCCGGGTTCGATTCCCGCCAGGGAGACAGTGTTAAGAGTTGGACTCGATGATCCTTGTGGGTCCCTTCCAACTCAGAATATTCTGTGATTCTGTAATACCCAATACACACAGCGTAACACATTATCATGGGGGATATATTTTCCTGGGTTTTCAGTGTCAATGCACATCTCCACATCCACAAGTTTGGTAGGTAATGCCTTGTATGACAGATCCCAGCACTTTACATTACACAAGTTTGCAATGACCCTATAAAATTACTTTTCATTTGTCTGAAGTTTCAGTGGCAAGAAATATTTCTGACAAATACCCAAGACCTGGCAGCAGGTCTAATAATACAGTGCCAGGCTTGAAATGCTGCAGTTATCCGTCAGTCATGCTGCAGAGCGGGTCATGCATAGCAAAGAGCTGCTTTATTAGCTTGATGGAATACACAACATGTGTGAAATGATAGAATGCAGCTACAAGCAGAAGCCAAAGCTGAAGTAAAATCCCCCATCATGGCACAGATAACATGTGCCAATCACAATACTAGTGGAGATCCATCCTAAGCAGCACATGTTAGCTAACAACACATGCTTCAGAGACAACAGTTACAAAGCCATCCAGGCTCAAAACATAACTTCACCTTCTTTATCACAATGAAAAGAAAGGGAACAGGAGGAAATTGATATATTTTCCTGAAAGCTGCAAATTATAATAGAAGCACAAAATAAATAAAGATGATTTTTTCTGAGGCATTTTTTCACAGTAAAATAGCAACTCTTGTCCTTTTACAAAACAGACTAAAGTACTTCTCCTGACAAGTGCAGACCCTTTATTTTTCAAAAGGCATAAAATGGTTATTAAGACAGTGAAAGTAATGCAGCCTATTTAGGGATATAATAGAGAATGACAAGAAGCAAGGGATCTCCTTTACTAATAAGCAATGAACAACTGGAAGTCACTGTTGTTGGGACACTTTGTGCAAACCAGACAGATTAATAAAATGCATTGTATTCAATGCTAAGCATTTATGAGGTGATCTGCCTCTATACACAGTCCTGGCACTTACTATGTCTTCCTGGCACTTCGCTATAAATTTCCATGATCCTGTTAGAAAAAAAAAAAAACACGTAGAATTGATTACAAACACCAACCATTTACAAATGATAACTATTGGGAGGGTTTTATCACAATTTTTCCTGGTTTGTTGCAAGAAAAACAAGGAAAAGTAATCAAATAGTTGCACAGGTTCCACCCAAAAGCCAAAACTCATAAAACCTTGAAGTTCAGTCTCACTTGAGATATCCTGGATACATCCATGCACAGTGTGACCTAAATGGCAGACAACATCTTTAACTATCAAGGTATCAACAAGATATCAAGGAAATATTAAAAACATTATCTTCTGTTTTCAGGATATGTTATAGTAAAAGGTGTTCACTTTCCTCTTACCCAATTTAAGGGTATTATTTCAAGTTCCAATGTGATCCAGAAATATTGTCACTAGTAGCAATACAAAATGGTGCTTTCTATGCCCTGCTCCTCCCTATATCAGCATACCTGAACCACTGGGCTCTCAATATGTAACCAATAGATTGCAGCAGTATAGAGATAGGGAGAAATCTTCCAAGCCAACATTGGGGTCCTCACAGAAGTGATGTTAACAATAAATAGGAAATGCATCAGCACTAAGAGTAAAGTCATAGAACATCGTCCACATCATCTGGTGAATTTTTTGTTTGCTGGCAGAAAAAAAAAAATTATCCAAGTAACAGATCTTATGCACTGTGGCTCTCAATGCTTTATCAGTGTACTTGGAAAAAAGACACCATTTATACATGAGGAACACAGAGTGAAATACTTATTCCAGCGCGCTGCAATCTGTGTTGGCCAATTCTTCCCACAGCCTCTTGCTGTTCTCTCAAAGATTCAGCCTCAGACAGACTCATTGACCACTGCTCTAACCCAGTCGCTCACTAACTGATGTCATACAAGTGACGCCAGCAGAGCACTCACTGCTGAGGACTCACTCAACAATCAAGGACACATGAAGCTAAAAATACTCTGCAAGAAAATTAAAGTACTTAATAGGCAAGATCAATATTTTCAAGTGTAGGCTGTAAAGCTAGACATCTCAATTTCCACTGAGGTCTTGAAAGAAACAACCCAAATTTCTGAAGTGCTGAGAACCATCTGCTCTTATTGGCCTCAGTAGTTATTGAAAAATAAACTGTTTAATTAGATGCTTTGGCATGGACCTGATTGGCTAACTTGACATCAGAAGTTTAAAAAAAAAAGCCTCTGGAGTGGAATGATCTCATCTAAAGAAAATACTGCTTCCACTCATCATTTGGCCTTCTCTATGTCCTTCATTCAGCTCTATAAAATGCAGCTGTCTTTTTCCCTTCTCTAATTCTATAATATCAGTAAAAGTTTACATGTTAAAGTGACAAGCAAAAGGGTTTTTTCCCTCCATGCAAGAAACAACAGTAAAAGATGAAACTTTATATTACTTGCTAGAACTCTCTGCATGATGGACTCAAACACTTGAAACTAAAATAACACTGCAAACTATCATATTTTTCCAGGCATCTCTCATCACAAAATGAAGGTCAATGTGAAGATACCTAAATTACCAGCAGCACTGGCTGGGACATAGATATTGTGCAGTGAGGCATCATAAAGCCTTATATTACTCTACTGCACCCAAGCTAAGCTCTGCCATCAATGCAGGTTTACTGGCTTTGGTACTGTCTCATTCCGCTAGGGCCACATTGATAATATTATACTTTGTTGCTGTGAATGAATGTCCTTGATTCTCCTGCAGGGAACTAGCTCAGGCTTGTAAAGAAACCACTGAAATAAGAATGAATCTTATTTTTTAAAAAAAAAGAATAGTTTTAAATATATTGCTCTTGATGCCTGGGTATAGAATTGTACCCCTTACGTGCACACAAAGTTAAGAAACATAGGGCTTTGTTTTGTCTTGGTGGGAATTTGGTTTGTTGCTGGTTTTTTTAATCTTACTACAGTTCTAAAGGTGGTTGAACTTTGATTTGAAGCTGCTATCTGGAAAGGTCAGAGTCTGAACTACTGGCTGGATACATCACATTTTTCATTTACTCTATTTGCTAAACCTACAAAGCCCTAATGCCCACCAACACCTCTACAAGCTGCTGATAGGGTGACAAAGATGTTTGTGAAGTTATGAGCTTGATGAAATGCATTTACAAGGTCTCACATGATAAGCTCTCTATGCTACACACCAGTAAGGTATGAGACACAGGTATCATCTTTCAGCTTAAGTGCTCGGGTTCCTTTCCAAAGGAAAGGAAAGGAGTGTAGGCTGAGAGATGTGACACTGATAAGAGTTAGGATGAGACATCAGAAACAAAACAGAACACAGAAAAATGTATCTGCCCTCCAACATATACAGCCAGTCCATTACTTATCTGCTTTAAGTCGATCTCCACTAGCTGGCAGATTCCAGTAAAGAGAGAAGATCAGTACTGTGGATCAAGATAAAGATGAAGAAGAGTATTTTAAAGAAGTTTTGATAATGTCAAAATAGTAATTTCAACTCAAAATAACTTCAGTTACTCTTGCATTCTTAGAAAGAAAGCGTATTATAGAACAAACTAGCTTTATGCTCGAATAAGTTTTTAATTTAATGAGTCATGCCAGCATACCTAGCTTTTAAACAGCCTTATTTACCAGTGGGGTACAAAGTGATTAACAAGTGGAAAAACATTATTGCTTGTTTCAATTGCCTAACTCAACTCACTAAATATTTCCTTGAATGATTACAACGATACAGTTGGCAAGGAGGACAAAGGGAAGAGAGGACTGTATAGGTTCTGGCAGAGCTACAGTTAATTTTCCAATTATAAGCAGCCAATAGGGTGCTATGTTTTGGATTTGTGGACACAGTGTTGTACAAACTGAAGACTAAAGAAGCTTGTATCTACAAAATTCCAGGACATCTGATGCCNGGAGGGCTGACACATGACATTTCCCCCTTTGTTCTTCTCATACAATTTGCTTCCTGCAACTCTTCTCAAGAGCACAAGAAATGTTTCAGCTTCAATTATCTCCACAGGAGCTCCATTTTCCCCCCTTTTCTTTTTTTGCTCTAAGACCACAGTCAGAGCTACTGAGGCTCAGATGTTTTTTCTTCAGTTTCCAATGAATCACATATGTGTTCATAGTAAGTAATTTCTACAAAGACTTTTATCACATGTGCTGTTGATTTCCTTTTTATTGAATGAAACTAGAATGGAAGTTGAGAACACAAGCCTAATGGCTTCCCTTCAACTCCAGTTTGACTTGACAGCCAATAAAGACAATATTTTCAGGGGGAAAAAAGATACCAGTTTATTGTAAAAACCTCTCTTTTTTTTTTGTTCATCTTTATAAACTGAGCTTACAAAACCTACCACTATCTGTACCACTGTTTAAGCCCTATAATCTTTACCCTGTGCTGGACAAGGCTGGTATGATGCAATTCTGCAATTGCATCCAGTTAACTTTAACAAATTGTATAGTTAAATTCAAGTACCTTGAAATATAAGATTATTGCTTGCAAAAAGTATTGTTTTAAACCCATACACATGAATTTTAATATGAAACCACATAACAGAATACAAATCCAGTGCAGGTTTATGTATATGCTTAAAATAAGGAAGGAAAAAAGATACAAAAGGACATTAAATGATCTTTGAAATGCCTTGATAAGTCTAGAAGACCTTTCTATAGCTCCACGAGCTTGTTGAAATTGCAAGTTTAAGATCGTTTTATGCACTGTTATCAAAACACCATGAGACTAGTGTAACAAGTCTGTCACATCTTGGAAACAGTCTTAGCTACAGAAGTTAAGTATAATTAATATTATGTAT